>CAEGAG010042225.1:0-35867 GCA_903067065.1 Brachyrhaphis terrabensis
AAACCTATGATATAAACAGAAACGTTCCGTAAGTAGGAAAGAAATAAAAATACATCCAAACTATTTGGACTATTTCTACGGAGCCCCCTACGGGACATGGGAATTTTTTTTCTTTTGCGTGGAAAACATTCACGGAAAAACCTCACATAACCTTATATTAAAGCATAAAGTACCGCGGCCACCGTAAGAAAGGCTTACAGTATTCAATTTTGCCGCATAACTGATCAGTACAGTATTGCGAGGGAACGCAAAAGAAAAAAAATTCCCCATGTCCCCTAAGGGGCTCCGTATATTTCTGAGTTATTATCGCGGGGTAATTAGTCATCTGACAGTTTTAATTGTGTCTCTTGTGTCAATCGCTTTCAAAATAAAGGCATGAATATGAAAACATCTAACTTTTTGAAAAATTATTTAAAATGGCTTCAGATTTTCAATATGATGGTGGATGTTTCCAAATATAAAATTACACATTTTGGGATATGTATATTATATATTCATGTTTAATATATATGAAAAGCACAATCATTTGTACATTTTGCAATATATTTCAATATATTACATGAATATATATAATGACCTAAATTATACATATTTTTTTAATGTTTGTTCCCATTTATTAATAGTAAGATTCTTTCTCAAAACAATCTGTCATCTTCCTCGTCTCTCCTTTCATCTGTCGATCAGCTGCTTTGAGAGGAAATTTATCTGCATTGACATTAATTGAATTTTAACCAGGAAATTATGCTGCCATACCGTTAGCTCCGTGACAGATTGCATAAAGGCAACTCCAACAGCTTGTGTGTCTTTGCTATTTAGGGAGCTTTTCAAAAACACTGAACCATCCACTTCAGTATTAAACAGCTGAATTATAACCTGGTTCATTCTCTGTATCAGACATTGGTTGGAGTTTGTTTTCAGCCACAGTGACTGAAACATATCAGTGTAATAATTCACAATTAATGTCAAACATGCAATTCTATTACGGAGAGATTAGAAGTCAGTTCCAAGCATTTTAAGCTGATTCTTATCAAACAATGCAGTCAAGTTCAGTTTTTAAGTCACATTTTCTACTGAATCACTGACTTGAAGCATTCAATCCTCCATGTAGCAACAGCACAATGGAAGAAAAGTAATGTAATTAAAAACAGACTTTTTTAGACATTGAATTTGTAATGCTAAATTTTTATTCTATGTAATTATGCATATGATTTTTTTGTTGTTTTACTTTAAATTTGCCTATAAAAATCAACCTGAAAAAAAAATTGTCTGCAAAAATTCCCCTTTAAAGATTGAACAGCAAAAATTTACCTTGCAGAAATTCATCTTCAAATTTTAATCTGCAGAAAACAGCAAAAGTTCAACTTCATAAATTCACCTGGAAAAAAATAATGTGCAAAAATTCAACTGCAAAAATTCAACATCACAAATTCAATGCTGCAATGCTCAACATACCAAAGAACCTCTTATGATGAACACACACAGCTAAATGTAAGTTTAGTTTCTGTACTCTGGGTTGTTGTTACACCCCCAAGGTCTAGGGGTTCAGGGGCGGTAACATAAAAAAAGTGATTTATTACCAAAAAAAAGGAGGTTTCACAGAACCAAGACACAATACAATTTAACCCAATTACTACAAAAACACAAGGAGGACTAATAAACTGAAGAATATTAAGTGCAAATTAAATTACAAAGTGTCCAAACAAGTCAACCCAAAGTAAACTCAAATAACCCAAAAGAAAGAACACAAAGGGAGCACCAAACCCCCCAAACACACGCTTCAACACTGAGTGGAAAGCAATCAAGATCAAAGTCAAAAACTGCTAAGCAGAACAAAATGGGTCAGTAGAACAAAGTTCTTCACAACTACCCAAAACAGTCACATACAAGCAGGAAGCCAGCTGAACAAAGCCTCTTCCTACTAGCTGCCTCACAGGAGGAATGATTTCCTGGCTTTTTATAGTGAACAGGTGAGGCTCATCAACATCTGATTGGCTCAACAATCCTCAGCTTGTCCAATGGGGTGTAGCTGCAGCTTCCAGGCAGCCAATCAGAAGATGTGCTCTCACAACTGAACCTGCACAGCCTCAAGAGGCCAGGGGCCGTAACAGTTGTGCTGGCAGCAGGTGACCAACATGTATCTGGAGCCACACATTTCTCCCAAGAGAACAACTAAACATGGATAAAAATGTACAATATAAATACTTAATTCAGGATTAATGATGTGGAGAAAGACAGTAAGGAAAGCTGGCAAAGAAATGCCAACAAGGTAATTAAAGTCTGCAGAAAAAAACTGTCGATCAAGACGTCTTTAAAAGTTTATGAGAATCCAGGCTCATCAATTCAAAACCTTTGCACAGTCCTGTGGCCATCTTCTTAAAAATAAGGACTTTAGCCTAATTATATTGAAGCTTAGCTCACAGTACCATTCAATAAACACTGACTCAATGGGATAATAAAAGAACAAAACTGGGATATTGATGTTTATTGTCTAATTTTAAATGCTCTGTCGAGGCATCAGCTGTAATAATTCGACCTCACACAGCAACATGAGAATGAAGATAAACATTTCAAACAAACCTTTGCACAGTTCACAAAGAGAATAAAAAAGATTAATAATCTCAATTTAAGGGTCCATGTGTTGCCAGAGCAAAAAGAACAGAACAGAAGAAAGGATATCAAGAGATAAATTTAATGAACTGATTATTTGGCAGGTTCTCTGCCAGAAGAATCCTCAACTCGCCGTCTGTAACCGGAAAAGTCAAAAACCACTGGGAGTAATTTAGGAAAAATGAGTAACTGTCTGTGCAAAAATCACCACATGAATCCTCATTAGTGCTTCAATTAAAAGAAAAAAGAAGTTCAGAATGTCGAGAGTGTGAAAGTGACCGCTGAAATTTTACAGCAACTCTCTCTGCTTTCTCCATTTTACCCTCACTAATCACTTTGTGTCAGAACTTCCCCTACAAATTTACAATTATTTGTTTTAAACCTTAAAGGTGATTTATAAAGCTTCCTTAAACAGGTTAGCATTGGTCTCAAAACATGTTTATCACATTATTTGCACAAAATCATTCTTAGATAATCAGATTTTAGGCTGGCCAGTTGAGCTCTTTTCAGAAGGCTTTCCGCTGGGGTTGCTAGGTAACAGGCTGGAGTTTCGCTGGGGTTGCTAGGTAACGGGCTGGAGTTTCACTGGTGTTGCTAGGTGACGGTTCAGTTGCCATTGAATGTGTCTAAACAACCTGGAGGTTTTTGAAACATATTGTTTTCCAGGCACCAAAAAAGCATTAATTTATTGCCAAAAAAACTCCTGGATAGTTTTTTCAAGTTTTCAGTTGAGACCCAAATGGAAGCATTAAAATGTAAAAAATGTGACTTTTGCATAGTAAGTCAATTCTTAGCAAATAATACAGAGAACATCTATGCTCAGATGTGGAATAGTGTAAGTCTCCTTCATTTATGGTGAGGAAGAGATCAAGTTTACAAAACTGCATCTCTACTGTCAGATTTGTTTTGCTTGCAAAAGGACCAACTCCGCCTCAGAGAGAGGCAATGAACGTTCACCGAAAACATACTTTATTAAATATAATGACGTGTAAACAAAATTACAACGACAAGTTGGAACATATGATGAGGTGACCTCTCTTTATATTATCTATTGGGATTGTTACTGACACGAGGCGGCCACTTTTCTGAGAAATGCACCAAGAACAGGAAGTGTGTGTGTTTGACCAACATAATATTGTGTGTGTTTGCATGTCTGTGTGTTAAAGCCAGATCTTGTGGTTCTGCAATATAAAAAATGTCACACACTGGTCATAGCCTCTTAAAACAGTACATCACCTTACAACTACTAATATTTTCAACTTAGTGTTACAGGAGGATCGTTAATCCGCCGTCATCCATGGCCATGCTAACTAGCGTTAGCTTTAGTTAGGGTCAGGTAGTTTTTCGGCTGAATTAAAATTGGTTTATGTTGCAAAACTGCAACAGAAACACCTTTTTCACATCACAAGTTTCATGATCAACAACCAGATGTTACTGCTGGTGGAAAGGTGAAGATGACAGGAAGTGGTAGGAGGATGATGGCGCCACCACAACTTATTCACTTGATTTTAATTGTATTTCTTATTTAATGTAAACACACAAATTGCTAAATTGTTTTTTCAACGTTACATGTCACTGCTAACCTGCTTCCTGCAAAAGAAATTGGTTTACCAACCAATCACAATTTGTACCACTGCTTCTAAATAAGTTTTTTTTTTTAACCCTTTCAGTGACTGGAAGTGCATTAAAAAGGTTTTTTACAGAACGTCCACTGGATAGTTTAGCTTCAACCATCAGCTGCGACTTTCAGATCCCGCAAAGGTTTTCAGCTTTAATTTGCAGAGCCATTAAACTGTTAGACCTTCAGCTGAACAAAGGACTCTCATACAATAACAGCAATCTTATTGATCCCTGATCAATATCAAAACGCAAGTCTATAGCTTCAAAGGAGAACTGATCACAGCTTTTACCCCAGAGATGGAAAGGGAAGAAATGAATCCAAACTCAAGAGAGAAACACTGTTCAGATTTATGGTTGTTATTGTCAGAGCAGAAAATCAATTTTCCTCCCTAGAACTTATTAGTGTTTGTTTTTAAAAGAAGCGCTTATAAATGCTGAAAATCTGCCAAATCTGTTTAATTACAAAAATATATTAAAAATAATAATGAAATTAGCACATATGAAGAGGAAACGAGGGGTTAGATTCAGCAAATGGGAAGCAGATAAAAGAATGTAACAGTTTTGCTTTAACTAATCATGCAAAATGCATTAATTGGCATTTAATTCAATCTTATATCACACAGCACCGTGTCTGGGCTTTCATCTTCTTATATTTATTTGTGGCGTCCCAGAAAACAAGCATGGATCTTTTATTAATAGAGTTTCACATATCAGGACTTAATGAAGGTAAGATAAATGGATGGATTGATTGTACGTTTCCTCATTTCCAGTAAGACCAGAAAGCTTTTTGTGCTCAGGAATCTGTATTCAGACCTGAAACTCTCCTGAAAGTGTCCAAACATTCATTCAATTGTAAAGGGTTTCCAGCTTTGTGCAGCTGACGGAGCAAATAGGTGAGAAAATAAACGACAGGCCGCAAGTTAAATGTGAAATAAATAATGAGAGAGACAGATGTGAGCTATTACAGGAAGGGAGCTGAGAAATGTGTGATAATGATCACAGAGGGAGGTGAGTAAACCTCTGTCACCAAGAAGCTTTAAACCAGTCCTCAGTTTTCTCTATATTTCCTTTCTCAGCAGCCAAACTTTTAAAAACGTGATCTTGATCAATAATCGTTCAACCTGCAGGAAGGTTTGTAAAATAAAAAACAAATCAAAATTAACTCTAAACAAAGATCACAAAATTCAAAAGTACAAAGAAAATAACAAAAAGTAAACAAATGAATAAATATAAAGGAATAAACATATATGGAAAGACTACTGACAAACTGGCAACACTGAAAAGAATATGATAAGATCTGTGAAATATAAATAAAACATAAAGAAATTATCAAAATACAAACACACACAAAATACAGGAACTAGAAATTCAACTTTGACTTTCTTCTCAATACTTTCATATGAAGTTGAATCTGGGAAACGTCTGATTTAAGTTGATGCTAAAACCAAAATACATATCATTCATTTGGCACAGACACTGAGGAAAAAACAGGCTTCTACTGCAGTTACCATTCATTTATTCAGACAAATTTATTGTCTTAAGAACACAAAAATATTATAAACTACAGTAAAATACAATTTATTAACTGAAAAACTTAATTTCAATTAATTAATTACAAATATTTTAATGCTTAAATCAAGTATTGACTCATATTTCTTGCTGAAAATTTACTTATAAGTTAGTTTTGTCTTCTTTCAAGTGTACTAAGATATTTGGACAAGTTATTAGAATTTGGTAAAACTTGATGCTTTTGCAATGAGAGGAGTTTCATAGATGACATGTCTTCACCCAAATATGATTTACATTTCAAAATGACCGACTTCCAAAGCATTTCCTGATGTCAGAACAGCGAATTGGAAAAGTCGATCGTAAATTATGTCTGTAAAGATCTGTATGTGTTGTGGGACTTAAATATTCTGTCTAACCAAGCATTTCCTTCCTCCTGTGATTGGACCAGAACTCCCAGTAATCCCACAATAAACATGTAGCTTCTGATTTCTGGAAAGAAACATCGAAAGGTCAAAGTTGAATAATGAGAATATTCATCACAATAAATCAAATGCAAACAAACACACCTGAAGTGAATTCATACCTGCAGCAGCAGAGCTTTGTGCTGCTTGTTTATTATTATTATTATTATTCATCCATCATCTTTCACCTTTGACCCCTCTCTGTGCCGTGGCTGATGGGAGAGATGAAGACAAATGCGGCGGCTCGTCCCTCTCTGGTCTCCTTGACCGACGTTCGTCCTCCCTGGATGTGACTGTTTTCACTTTTTGCTCTTCGATCTGGTTTTCTGTTTTGTTCTCCATGAAAATCAAAATGCAACATCAAGAAACTGAAGCACAAGATTAGAAATTAAATTAAAAGCAGCAAAGACATTTTTTGACACTTTAATCATTATTTCCAGCTTGCTTATTTCTGTGGTGTACACCACAGGTGTCCAAAGTGTGGCCCGGGGGCCGTTTGTGGTCCTTGAAATGATTTTGTTTGGACTACAAGTTAAGATTTTGGCCAACAAGATAGAAAACTGATGACCCAAAGGAAGTTATTCTTTTCCCTATTTATGTTTTGGATCTTCAATTATATAATTAATAAATATTTATTGCTCAATAGGTAAAATTTAAAAAGAATAAGAAAAAAAAATCTAAAATAAGTTACTTTTTGCATTTTTAATTTAATCAAATTTGTGGCTTGACAATAGTTTGGACATCACTTTTGTATACAAACTCAATCAATTTTCGATGTTCTCTTTCATGCAAAGGTTAAAACAGAATTTGCAGCAGATTTTTGCCTATTCGTGGTTCAGTATTTGCTGATTTCTTGAGTATATTTAAAATAAGAAAATGCAGCCTGTGGAGTTGACACAGACGAGACACGTCTCATCCCCAAATGGACCGGAGACGTTTGGGACGCACAGAAAGACAGTCGACATCCAGAAACTAAACGTCTCAGATGATCACAGACTTCTGCTGGACTCAGAGCCAGTGGCCGCCCCACTTCCACTTCCACTTCAGCCTTAATTTCCAGAACATTTCATCACTTTCCCCTAATTAAATGCTGAAAGTCTGGCTCTCCGATGGAAGCGAATTAACCGCTGACTGGCGACCAGTTTTGGAAAACAAACACTTCCCATTGGCTCTGCAGGGAACAAACCTGAACATGGCTGCCTGGCGGTGCTTTTCGTGTTTTGTGATTCACGTTTAATCAGATGCAGCGCTATAGTGACGGCCGTGGCTCATATTTCAGCGGCAGAATGATGAACGAGAGCTCAGGCCGAAGGATGCCTGATGAACATGGAGGCGTTGCCAGGATAGCAGCAGGAGGTCTGGAGATCTATCAAACCAAGGTTAGAAACTTCTCCAGTCTCGCCTCAAACCTGTAAATATTAATTTTTGGTTCATTTTTATTGCCCCAATAACCATGAAGAAGCCAAAACTCAAACTCCTCTCACAGAGTTTGGAAAGATTAGAAACTCACAAACAATTATTTCCAATATTCGTGACGTATCAGAGTGATTAAAGGTAATCTTCATGTAAATTTGGTGTAATGTGTTGCCTTTCTCTTTCCTCGGGGAAAGAACAGATTAATGCCAAAAAAGGCAACTGGAACCAGCAACAGAGTAGAGCAACCAGCAAAATAAAATGTACTCAACTGAATTAGAGCCCATAACCCTTTGAGCCAATAAGTAACGAGTAAAATATCTGGAAGAATCGCAAGAAGATGAGAAAAAGCTTTAAATAGGCCTGGGCGATAAATTAGTTTAACATTTAATCAAATTGGGGTTTTTTTTAAGATTAAATTTGTGAAAAATATGGATTATTTTTCACCAATGGACTCATTGAGTTACCGTAGTTTAGAGGGCGGCCATCTTGTTTGACAAGCCTGGTTTACAGCTTCTTTTAGGAAAATTGTTATGATGGACCTAATGCTTTGTTGTGGAGTTGACTTGAAATCAAAGTTCAATTAATTTATGCAGATAATGTCCTAATATTACCAGAGTACAGTCATGGTATTAGGAGAATAATAATAATAGTAACTTTATAAGAACTTCAACACAAAAAGCAAAAAATTAAAATGAGGAATGTGAAGTTATACTTTGGTACAAATTTCACAGATGATACTTGAAGTAATCTTTTAATGCATCAGTATCAAATATTTACCAATAGCAGGATTTTGAAATTATTGTACAATTATTTTCTCGTAATTAAACAAAAATTCTCATAGCACTTTGTTATCCAAGTCACAAAAGGGAGGATTAAATAAAAGACACTTTTTGGAAATATTTTCTGTCATTTTTTTGAGAAAAGAAAGAAAGAAAAAAAATCAATTAAAGTTGGAAATCAAATCTGGTATGAAAAAAATCTGAGGTTTTATTTTTAAGCCATAAAAATACACTTTAACATCTAAACATGTATAAAATGAAAATAAAATTAACGTGACGCCACTCAAGTTGGAGACAAGTTAAGTTTAAATCCAAAACCATTATTATCCAACTGTCTAAAAATACACAGTGACTCACTGTTTAAATGCTGAGGCAAATTGAAGCTGAAGTTGTTTATTGTGGGTGTAAGTTAAATATAACTCATACAACTTCACTCCATGTCTTATTTATGTAAAAATAAGAGAAACAAAAAGAGGAGCAGAAGAAAATCCTTTAAGTAATAAAAACAGCTCTTCCAACACCACACTGCTGTTTATTTCCCATAACAACAGTTGAAATAATGAGGAAAATAAGTCGGATATTAAGATTCATACTCCTCTGATGAATATCTGCATAAAGTAACATGTTAATTATGTTTATTGCTGTGATGTTAAAGCAGAATAAAATGTTTTCAGCATAAAGTGGAGATGAAGACTGTGTCTTTAAGTTGAGATGCTCTCTAGTTTTTGACAAGACTCATTAATCATGGAGTTAAAGTAGAGAAACTTTTACCCCTTATTAACTAAATGTAGCAACATTTATTTGTATTTTTGCTTCCAAGCAGATTATTAACGAAGTAGTCACCAGGTAATACAGCAAAAAACATATATTTAGGGATTTAGTGTGCAAATGAGTCAAATTAGGCGAAATTAGGCAAAGTTTTGACAAAGTGCCTTCAACGTGATCTTTGTTAAAATATACATCAATAGGGTTTAGTGGTACATCATCTTGGTTATCTGTTACTGTGATGTAAATTGGGAAATGAATACAGGAGCAGTAGGAGAAGGTTTTTGTTATAACAGGAATAAAAAATACATAAAAAAATGACACGAAAACATCTCCCAAAGTGTTACTATTTCAGTTATGACCTTTCTTGTTTAAGCAAGAACATATTTTGGATATAAAGCTTGTTATAACAACATTTTTTCAGTTAGGCATCAAACAGAAAGCAAAAATAATGGGAAACATATTATGTCTTTATTAAAAACAAAAACACATTAAAACTAGTCCATGTCTTGAGATGTTCATTTAAAGATTCATTTTCCACATACATTTTTTTATACTTTGTCACATTATGTTGTAAGTCACCATGTACCATCTTAAAACTTAAGTTACAGCATCTCTGAGCAACACTCAGTAATGAGACTAATGAGGGACCTTTAGTTTATCCCACATTTAAAGGGCATTAAGTCATATGTGACCTTTATCTCGCTGCACAACTCAGCATGAACACATATAAATCATACACTGCACTGTTCTTGTGTTCTCCTTTCTGACACGGAAAAGAAACGAGTCCTGACAGGTCAGTAGCGTGTCACATAATCAGTGACCAGCACTGAAATATTCCTGCACATTGAAAGGCCAGGAGGTCGTCCTTTTTTAGTCTAAAACCTGCTGTGTTCCTTCACTTCTCAACCTTTTCCCGTTATTATAATTTTCACATTTCTTCTCACTTTGTCATGCGATGAAGAGGTGGTGAGGAAGACGCTGTGGACCCAGGTTGAAATGAAAGAAGTGATGATTTTAATTATGAAGTCACAGATACATAGGTCCAAAGTCCAGGAAGCACAGAAAAGAGCGGAAGGCTCAATGCTGGTAGCAACTGGTAACTTAACAGACATCTGACAAAAGACTAGGACAGCAGACAAGACGACTAGACGGTAAAACAGATTAGACAAGGACCCGACAAGGAACAAGGAACACAGGTGGGATTAAATACACAGAGGGTGATCAGGGAACGACACATAGTTTGGAACAATCAAGGGGTAGACAGGACAACACGGAGACTCAATAGACACAGAGTCTCCGTGTCTATTGACACTCAAATTCTCACACTTCTTTGCCATCCCTTCATCAGGTTGTCTCGTTGGAGGTTGACCCCCTAAGAGATGTTTTATCACCAGGTCCTGATTCTCAACCCAAAGTGATAGAAGAAACACCTTCTTATGCTTGGTGGGGAATCATACCCCATCATGTCAAGTCCTGCTGTTAGTCTGGAGGTTTTTCTTTTCACTGATCTTACTTTGTGATGATCTATGTGGATCAAAACAATGGAAGTGCTTTATAGGGCTTTAGTTTGGACACCCTATTAAATATCTATTCTATTTTAAGAAATGTTTTGTGTCTCTACAAAGGAAAGTGATGGATTTTAGAGGACAAAATTTACATTTTTTCACATTTTTATACTTCCATTTGTGTCTCAACTGCTTCTAAAAACAATCCAAGCACTTTAAAAACCCACCAAGCCGTTCTTTTGGCAATGAAGTCTTTAGTAATGTTTTTAGTGTTGATTCAAAAACATTCCAAATATTAAGTCACATTCAATTGGCAATGAGGCGTTACCTAGCAACCCCAGCGAAGCCCAGCCCCGTTACATAGCAACCCAAGAGGAACTCCAGTATGATTAGTCAGCTAAATGTGTCAGTATTTTCTTGTTTTATCGCCTGAAATATCATTAAATTTAAAGAGATTTCATTCTAATTTTGAATTATGAACATAAATACACATAAATGGTTCGTGAAATTTTGCAGAATTGCTTCAAAACAGATAAGAGAAATTTGTGTGGCTGTGTAGTTTGAGGGCCAAATCTTTTTTTTTTTTTTTTTTTTGGTGTCTGAAAACTGAACCGTTTGAAAAACCGCCTGATTGTGAAGTCATGGAGGACATGGAGGCCAAGCATGTCTTCTGTTCTGGAGTACAAATAGTTGAATTTCTGACTCGTCCGTTCAAAGAACATTATTGATTTTACATTGTTTTCTTCGTTTTCAAGCAGACAGAAACTTCTTAGTTGAATGTGAAGAATTATACACTCACACGTTACACTTTGTAGTAAATATGGAAAGGTTAAATTACGTAGCAGGCAGATTTGTGACCTGCCAAAATTCCCATCAATAACAACAGTACAACTTTCAACTAAATAAACTTTAGGACTTGGCCTTATTTAAGTAGTTAGATCAGATTAGCTGTTAGCTGAGTTCACTAAGTGAGTCTACTGTACTGCTGGTAAGTCACTGACTGCTCATCACCTCACAATAAAACCCCAAAACAGTTCAGGTTGTGTTCAGTTCAAGTTATTTCTCAAGCAAAAAGTTTTTACGACAGTTGTTGTAAAAACTGTTGGGGTTTTTTCATGCACAAATATACAGGCAAACTGTATATTTTTTAATTAATCCTGCTTAGCTGCATATTTCTTAGAACCAGGGAATTTCTTATAACCTTAGAGTATTTTTTCTTTTGCTGTAAATTATGTCTCTCCTTACTTTTTTAAAGTATATTTAAATATATTTTACGATTGTGTGAATCTTCCATTTTGCCTGTCATTTGAGGAACATTAAAGTCTATTTATATTCTAGTCTAAATCATGTTCTCGCCTAAAACTACAAGTTCTTAATAAAAGATGAAACTTGTCCTTTTGCAGCTCTCTGTGTAAGATTATATATTTAAAACATGATCTTTTTTAAATAATCCTGTGACCTGAGGAACTTTTACTGATTTTTGGGAAATTTTGATGTAAAAAATGACAAAAGTTCAGCCTAAAAGTGACAGATGTATAAATGTAGTTTTTCTCTTCCTTTACTGTAATTGTTAGTTTAGCTTTTTATTGCGTTTTAATTCCTTACTGCACAAAACATTGAGAGAAGATGTTTTCTAGAAAAAAGAAGACAATCATCTGAAATTACACTTTAAAAACTAATATTACAAACTCAACTTTTTACTGAGAAGAAATTAGAAGAGGAGAAAAACATAACAAAAGTCTGACCTTATATTAGAAGTTGACTTTGTCTTCAGTCTTCTGTATTATTATATTCATTCGACTCTAATCAACGTCTGATCGTTGTGTGGAAATTTGATTTGCTTTGTTGCCACATTCTGGTGACTGAACGGTGAAAAACAACGCAAACACGGGAGCGCCAGCTCAGTGAAAGTACAGCCTGGAAACGTTGAGTTAATGACTCATATGCCAGAGTGTGAACACCGAGCAGACAAAAGCCTTCAGGACTGTTCTGTGTTACTCTGATATGCATAATTTATTTCCTCATAATTCAGAGGGAAAATATCCACTAAGGCTGATCCCTGTTCTCCATGTTGTAAGTTTGCTCTGAAGGAATTCACTATCTGTAATTCTTAGTATTTTAAACACGATTAAGACAAATGTGTGAAATTTGGGATGGATTAATTGGAGCTGAAGTAAATTAACACACATAAGGTTGAACCCTGGGCAAAAAAACATGTAATCTCTTCTCCTGTAAATCCATTTGGTTTACTTTTGTAGCAAAAATCCTCAAAATATCTTACCTAACATCTGAATATTCTGTAAAAAATAAAACATACTAAACATTACTGTACGTACTGGCGCTGTTGTAACCACTAAAACAGGTTTTCATATCAAGTAGAGAAACTAAACTCTACTTTGATAACACAAGACAAGCTAAGCTAATTTAGCTAAGAACAAAACTAAACCAGGATAACTATGATTATTATAGACAAGCTAAAATAAAGCATGCTGAGCTAAGCTATACTAGCCTAAACTAAAGTGACAAAAACTACAATAAGCTATGCTAAGCTAAACTAAATCATACTAAACTCAGTGTTTAGTAATAATAAAAAGTTGATAAAACCCAAGCTAAACTAGACTAACCTAAACTACAGAAAGATAAACTACACTAAGATCATCTAAAATAAGATGAGACAAGCTAAGCTAGGCTAAGATAAGCTACAACTCAAGCTAAATGGACAATACATTTAGAAAGTATTCACAGCACATCACTGCTATGCTACCGTTTTATTCCATATTTCATAAAATTAATTTCTTTTCTCCACATTCTAAAATGTGGAAAATGTGAAGTGCTGTGAATATTTTTCACATGTAACTAAATTGAATTAAATTAAGCCAAAGTAAAGCCACCCCAAGCTACACAGCTAACCTGTATTAAACAAAGCTAATCACAACATGAGTCAAGTAAGCTACAAAACAATGACTCAAACTAAACTAAACTAAGATCATATCAAATAAAATGGAAAACAAGATACAAAAAGCTGAAGTAAAAATGAATGTAGCTATACTAAACTAAACCACTACAAACCTAACTAAGCTAATCGAAAATAAAATTAGCCAAGTCAGGCTAAGTTAAGCAAAGCTACTTTAATTTTAAATAAACAAAACTTAACTGTACTAAACATTTAAATAATCCAAACAGCCTAAAAAAGCATTAAACTACCTAAGACATAAATGCAACACAAACTATTTTATTCTTCTGTAAATCAGACTCTTAATGTCTATCATCAAATTACTTAGTTATTGATTTTCCAGTCTGATCTATTGTTAGTTTGCAGTATAATTATCTTTGATTTGCTGCTGGCTTTATCAGTAACCTACATATTTGTGTGTGTGGGTGTGTGTGTGTGTGTGTGTGTTCTCTTTTTGAAGTTAAATAGAACTAGTTCAACTACAAACATGGACTGTATGGGGGCAAATAGTTCTCACGGAAAGTTGCTGCCTCTAATATCACTAACTGTTCTGGTTTTATTTCCCTGCACAGCAAAGTCTTCCTGGCCTAACTGCATAGCCATTAATCAGTTTCTTATAAAACGAATCGTTACTTCAAACTGGCAGGTCTTAAAGGCACGCTTTCTCAAATTAAATGTAGTCTACGTAGAATTTGCACCTTCTGTTTTAGGTTCTGAAATGTCTTTACAAGTCCAGCCACTAATTACTTAATATATTTTTTCAAGCACATGCTTTTTCTTAAATTTAACATTACTGTTGAATTTACATCCTGTTTTAATGAGCCAGCTGTCTTTGCTACGTTCACACTGCAGGCCTTAACGCTCAATTTCGATTCTCTTTTGTGAAATCTGATTCACAATTCTAAATATTAGAGACTTGTAAGTGAACTGCAAACGACCTGGTAGTGTCCCGCATGCGCAGTAGAGGGCGCAGTTACGTCACATAGAGAGCTTGTTCAGCGTTTTGCCCGGTTTTGCCAACCACCATAAAAAAGAAGAAGAAGAAGTGCTCAATGTTTGCGGAAGTAAACATGGATGCTAACGGTGGAGCATATTTTACACTTTAGAAGTTGTTGTCCGACCGAAACCAGCACATTAACAGCTTAATCTTTGGTATCGTCCGCCATGTTTGTTGTTTTTCTTCCCGCTTGTTCGTGTCAGGGCGCAGAATAGTGACGTTTGTCGAGTATCAATGACGTTTAGGTAGACGATAACGTTTGAAAAGATCAGATAAAAATCGGATTTATGGCAACATTATTATTTCACATATAACAAAGGCAATACAAAGAACTTTTGAAGCATTTAAGAATCAGTAAAAACACATTTACAGTAGACTTTAAAGGTTAGCTGATATGTTTAACATGATTAAAATGTCCCAAGATATAACAGAATTTTCACATCATTTTTAGCTTTATTCCTCAGTGTTCTGACTATTTTTTAAAACGTTTCCTTCGTTGTTTGGAACACCTCTGTTCTTAGTTTTATAACCGCTTCTAGTAGTTGTTTGATTGAAAATCTTACAGTACATTTTAGATATTCCCAGCTATATTATGTTTGATGTTATTTGTTGTCAGATTTGCTTTTATCTCGACTTGGCATTTCCCCCTCAGTGCCACCAAGGATGATGTAAAGCAACTCCTCCTGTTCTTCATGGTTCTTAAGACAAAATGTAATTTGCCCTGAATTCACTTGCTGCTTCCCAATTTAGTTAATGTATCCTTCTGAATGGATTTGGATTGAATTAGCACCGTAATAAACAAGAAACCGACTCTGATCCTGCTTTAAGAGCAAATGAAAGAAATGAGGATGTTTATCACAGTAAGCATTAATCGGTTTAACTGCCAAATCCATTGAATATTTAGGACTTTCTATTAGTCCTCCACCCAATGAATGTTGATTTAAGTACACCTTCAATTATGTCAGATGGATTTTAAAAGTTTAATTACATGTTTTAAAATGCCAAGTGAGAAAATCGTGATCAGACTAAATCAGGTGGTGCCAGGGATTTACTGCCTTTATTCATCGACCTTTCTCAGTTTAAACTCAGTGATAAAAAGCTGGGAATCCAGCAATTTAACAGAAACCTTATGTACTTACTTTTTCTCTCTTTTTTGCAAAGTCTATCAATTTTGTTAGTTTTAAATGACATGTTTTAAAGGGGACCTTTCATGTAAAATTCACATTTTGCACATTTTTATGCTTTCCATTTGGGTCTCAACTGCTTCCAATAACAGCCCAAGCAGTCAAAGGGGCAGTATTATGCGTTTCTAGGCACATAGTTCCATTTTATAACATAATGAGGTAACTATGTTAACTTTAGTTGTTGTTGAAATGCTGTATATATCAAACATGACTTAAAAGAAATTTGACTTAGCAATTGACATAGCCCCTTGAAATTGGGGCTATGTCTCTTTAAGGAGCTTCTGTTCTTTCTGGCGCTCCACTTTCAGGAAGTCAAGACAACATGGCTCCTCTATTAACGTCTGTACAACGTTTTTACCAGTGTTTTCCTGAAAAGTAGTTCCTGTAAGGAGTTCAGCATATGCGTCGTTCCACCAGGTTGTTACTAATTGCTGCTGGCTAGTCTGAAGGAGCTGAGTGGGGCATAACCATAAAAGGTCCATGATTATTTTCATGATTTTGCCAATTATCTTTTTGATCTACACTTTGTTTTTTTCCCTACATGTGTAAATCTTTCTGTTAACGTTGTATTTCTTATTTTAAATGTTTTTTTTGTTGTTTTTTTTTACCTCTGCTCCTGTATTTTCCAGTGAAGAACTTTGAATTATGAGAGCAATTGGACAGGGTCAGTTAAATGAATGTATCCAATAAAAAGCCTGCATTATTGATAAATGATAACTAAGTTAGAGAAAGGACCTAATGAAAATGTGTTGCTTAATTGATATCCAGTTGCTGCAAAAAGTTGCTGAGTTCCTCTAAATAAAATGCACCAAACGATTCTAGAGTGTTTTTCTTTTATTGGAACATTCAAAATGAAGAAAAAAATCTTTACAAAATTAATTACTGATTGCAACAGATACGACTTAAAAAGGTTTGAAGTATAGATTGAGAAGCAAAATTTAAGATAAGGAAATAATAGTGCAAGAATGAGGTTGAAGGAAGAAAGCAAAGACACTGGAAAGCACCTAAAGTCATACAAAGCCACTGATGTTCATCATCGTTACTGAGCGTGCTCCTGCAGCCGGAGGTTATATCTGGACGTCATGTGCATATTCTTGCTCATTTGCTCTACAAACTTGACCCAAGTCCCATTTCATGACCAGTTAGAGCTGGTAGTGTTCAAGGTCTGAGCACCATGAACCCTTGGGACCGTGTGTTTAATGTCCTTCTGTTTTCACCTGCGCCTTTACTTCTTGCGGTAGTCGTCTGCGTAGGCTCTGTGGTCATCCTGTTCAGGGAAGCGGTCTCCGTAGCTCCGGAGGATGTCCTGCAGGCTGGGCGTACCCTGCGACTGAGGCGGGTAGGCCATATAAGGCTCTTCCTGACCGCTCTGGTAGGGCTCGGACTCGTACTGGTCTTGTCTGTGTTGCTCAGACTCTTCTGTTTTCTGACTGCGGTCATCCTGAGTGTGGAGTTCAGGTTGGGGTTGCGCTGGTTCGTAGCGACGCAGGCGGCAGTCACGATCGTACTCCGGGTCGCAGTGAGGGTTGTCTGGTTCCAGAACGCCTCTGCGGTCACCGTCTGTGTTCTGATGGGGTTGGTAGGGTTCAACGGGGTAGGGAGTGCGGTGAGGAGCTCCGGAGTGAGGTTGGCTAGGTCTTACTGGGAAGCATTCACGGTCGTAACCAATGTAGCAATCATAGCCCTCTTTGGTTTTACCTGGAGGTCCCAGAGAGTGTCGCTCCTCCTGGGGCGGCTCCTCATAACTCGGGTTGGAAAACGGGTACTGCTGCCTGGGCGAGGGAGGATTCTGACGATTCATGGCTTCCCGGACAGCAGAGAAAGGATCGTTAGGGTTAGACTCCGGAGCAGACATGCGTGGAGCGTATGGGTCATTATTCTGTGCTTGGGACATGAACTGACGAAGAATGTTGTACGGATCGGTAGACTGAGGAGCGGCTGGGGTCGGATACTGTCGGTACATTGCGTACGGGTCTGTAACTCTGTTAGCATTAGCATAAGCATCCCTAAACATGGCATAAGGGTCATTCTGCTCAGCTGGAGGAGGAGCTGCACGAATAGACGCCGCTTCGTCTCGTTCATCGCCTCTGTACTCCTGTGGGGGGGAAGAGAATCTGGTGGCAGTCAGAGGATTGCAGTTGTCTTCATAAAGAGGGTTGCAAGATCCAGGGCCAGTGTGGGCTGAAGGGTTGGGAGCACGAGGAGCCTGTAGGGCCAGATAAGTAAAAAGTTAAAGTGACAGCAGATAAAATGTCATGACTTTGCAATATATTGACAAAAAACATACCACAAGAGAGGCAGCATAGGAACAGTGAGGGTCCCGGAGAGGATCACAGTTGGGGTACTGATGGTAGAGACCAGAAGGTGCCTTTTGAGCTAGTTTAGCTTTGCAGGCAAGGTCTTTCTTGGGATCACAGCCCAGGTGGCTGTATGACGGTAAGGGTCCGGCAGAGGCACGATACCCATAGGCAGCTCTGAGGTGGTACTGCAGACACTCAACATCATCAGAAGAGCAGATTCGCAGCAACTCCGCCTTCTGCTCCTGAAAAAACGAGAAACAGGGACTGACACGTGCATTTAACGCAAGAAAAACTATCCTTATGCTTTTACTTAATGATACAAGATTACACAGGTTTGTTTTCTTAGAGCCAATCAAGCTAAAACTCAGCCAATTTCAGTTACCAAATAACTTCTACTTTAAAGTGTATCTGAGAAAGTATAACCCCACCCCTGGTAAATTTTATACAATTCCACCTAAGTGGGTGGAGCTAAGAGACACCAATCTAACAACTTTTCATCAAAAAATTAAAATAAAAACTGACAAATCTAACGACTTTAATCTGAGTTGTTAGAGTTTTGCATTGCTTTGTGTCAAAGCTCTGTAGCTCAGCTCTGTCCTGAGCAAGAAGCCCCTCCCACTTCCTGTCCTGAGGTCAATCTGACTGTCGTCCACCTTGTTGAATAGCGTCAGAGCAGAGGAGACCCTTTCCACTCCGTGTTCACATTGCAAATAAAGAAAAGCTGATTTGGTGGCTTAGTTACTCTGTCCAAATGATTGAAAACACATCTTACCTTGGTAAGGAAGGACACTGCAGATGGAGCGTAGTAATAATGGGCCGGCTCCTTCGACTGCGCAGCAGCACGGACATATAAAGGAGCGGGGGCCTTGACTGCTGCTGTGGGGACAACAGGGACCACCAAGGGCAGATAAGGACTCTTACCCTGGACTAGAGCCATATACAGGCAGTGAGTATCCTTGGTTGGGTCACATGTTTTTATGGGGGCTGGTTTTGGGGGCTCTGGTTTGGATTTGGGCCGGCCTGTGTAAGATGCCACGCAGTTGGGATCGTCATTGTCGGCGCAGGACTTGTATATATCCCCCAGGTGGCGCAGGTAGGCCTTGTAGGAACGGCGCGCCTCGGCTCGGTTCTTGTTCTGAAGATAGGCCAGATAGATCTTGTCCATTTCCTGAACCTGGAGGTGAAGGGGGTTGTTAGTGGTTAGCTGCCTCTATTAGCTTAAAGTACAGAAAACAGTTATACGAGTCCTTCAGCAACCTTCAGGAAGGATTTACCAAGAGATCTCGTCTGATTGAAGGTCAATATGGAAATGACGAACACAGCAAAGCGGTAAGCTGCAAATAATGCTAAGATGACAACAAACTTTATTTTAGATATGTATTTATTGTCTGTTGTTTTTGCTGGCGGTAGCATTGTGCCATCTTGTTAGTGCTTTGTGCTAGCTGTTAGCTCCTTGATGACCAAAGTGTACTGTTTTGAATGGTATTGTTACATAAATAATTTGGAATTGTTTTTAACATTTTTGTCTTGGGGAACACATAATCCAAATATATTCACTGACATTTGCGGCGCTAGCATTAGCTAACTCGCTAACTATGCTAAGGCCGTGTTTACATTAACATTTTGTGGCTCAAACATGTCAGTCTTCCGTTAATGACATTGCTAGATAATGGCATCTCTGCTATCTACAAAAATGGCTCCACAGGTTAGAGTGGAATAAGGGGGCGGGGCCTGAAGTGTCTCATTTGCATTTAAAGAGACAGTACCAAAACGAGTTGCTCTCAACCTGTGGAGCTACAATAACCAGAAATTCATACCAAAGTATCGCAGTTCCACTTTATTTAGACAACTTAATATGAAAAAAAGGATTTAAAAGATATGCCCACTTTAAAATGACTATTGAAAATGGAAACACTCATGAAAATTTTAGGTGTTTTTGCAACTGTAATCTTTTAAAACCTTTGTGAACCTGATACCAGCAGCTGGCAGGTGTGTAATGCAGACAGCTTCATTTGTGTGTGTGTGTGTGTGTGTTTGTTAGAGCTGACTCACTGCCTCTTGGTTGCCGTTGTCTGTGAAGTACTTGTACCAGGCCCAGAAGTCAGAGTGCTGTTTGTACCAGCTGATGTTCCTGCGATTACGGATCAGCCTCCTGTGGGAAGCTGCAGCTTCTGCCTTTTCCTGGATGCTTTCCCCGACTGAGGCCAAGACACAGACAGGAAGTCAGGGCTAAGGATTCCTACCTTACAATACACTGAATGACCTAAAGCTGATTTTAGTTATCAATTCTTATCTTTTCCTCACATTACAACCACTAATCTTACTGTTATTGTTGGGATTTTAGGCATGTTGTGAAGTAGAAAAAGATAAATACAAGGCACAAACTTACTCTGGTACACCTAAATAAAATCTAGTGCAACAAATTCCCTTTAGGAGCCACCTAATTAGTCCAGCTGTGTGTAATTACATCTCAGTATAAATCATGGAAACAGTGCAGAAGAAGAATGTCTTCTGATCAGAGGAGACTAAGCCCTCATCCACATATAGCCTAGTTTTTACAAAAATCAAAATCTTCGCCACATTGTTTAAAAAAAATATATCGCACACAGGATTTTTTACAGAAAGTTTTCATCCACATCAACCTACAAAAAAGCTCCCCTGATTGTTGTCTTAAACCTGTCAAACCGATAGGGGGCAGTGTAAACATATGTCAGCCAATCAGATTGCTTCAAAACCACAACTTAAACATGGCCGCCATGTTTATGTTACTCTCCACATTGATCACAATGACCTGACATCCAGTACGCTGAGGTAGAAGTGTTATAGAAGTAAGAAATATTGCCACCTGCAGGTGGGAGTTAGCTTCACTTAAACCCAAAGTTTTTGACTATTTTGCAGAAATTTTGCAGAAAATATTATCACAAAAAATTGTGTTGATCTGTTGATTTTGCATGAATTTGCAAATAAAAAAAAAAACAGTATGGACCCACTGATGTAATTTAGCAGAATACAGATAAAAATTGCTTTGATTTGATTGATAAAATAATCTAGCAGGTTCCCTTCAGGCGTTCCTCTGGAGTCTATTAGTATTTTGTCATCATTAAGGAATTTTTGCCTAAAAACAAGTTCTTATATCTTGCTGAAAAGTTACTTGTAAGTTAATTTTGTCTTATTTCAAGTGTTTGCACTAAGAATTAGTAATGAAAGATAAAACAGACATATTTACCATCTCCTTTGGACTTTTGCAAAATCGGCACTGCAGACAAGAACGCTACAAACAGAAAAGCAAAAGTAGATGTCATGTTACATCCAGAAGTTAGTTTGGGAAACTTCCCAGGATTTTTAATTTGCCTTTAATGCATCGATAATATGACATTAAACCTCAAACACTTAGAGGCTGGTATCATTCATGAAGTAGGCCAGAGGTAATTGGCTCAGCCCAGAGCGCTGCATCGGCAGCTCTTTGTAGATTTTATGGGGACGCCTGTAGCATCAAACCTCCCGCTGCGCGTCCAAAACGCTGCGTGTGCACCAACCCATATTTGTTTGTGCGCACATGTGCATCGCACAGTTTGACCCCCAAACAGCGAAGGGGAACAGCAGAATCAGCTCCTGGTTCCTTTCATCTCTCCAGGGGAAAGGTGTTAATCCCTTACAGAGGGGAGGAGGAGGAGGAGGAGGAGGAGGAAGGGAAAAGAGCTTTAAAAGGTCCGGAGATTCAGGATGACATGGCAGAGATCCAAAGGAAACATCAATATGTGTTTGGAGTTGAGAAGGTCTGATGGAGAAGGTGCAGATGAAAGCTGCACTGCTAACAAACTGTTACAAAACTGATGAGTTTTCCTGTGAAAATGACAGGTTTTAAGTAATTAACTACTAAAAAGAAATCTGAAATTTAATTTACAGCTGAATTAATTAATAATCTGTTAAGTATGGGTGCACTGGTTTATCGGCGCTGATTTCCTTAATTCTGGGAGATCGGTGATCGACTGATGTTTACATGTGAAGCTGTTCTTATCTACTTCAGTAAATTTCTAAAGGTCGACCTTTGAACCACCAGGTCATGTCTGAATATGTACAGCAAACAACTGTCTAAACTCAGCAACTATCCTGCTACATTCAGCAACATTTCAGTCAAAAAAGATTTAAATCGGCTTCTTAAGGATCGGTGATTATGCCTTTAATGCATAATCACTGTTATGCATAATCATAACAGTGTTCTATACAATAATATTATGGAAAATGAGCAGCATAACATCTTAAAGTGACTCATATATTTTGTATTTTCTAAAAAATAAAACTAAAAATGTATAGTTTTTCCAGTGTCTGAATGTCATATTAACTGATTTGTTTTGACTATTACAATTATTGAAAACATTTTTAAGCACCATTTGATTATACTCACATATAGCTGCTGTAAAAACACTGTAATGTTTACTGGTTTACTGTCTTTTATGACATAAAGCACCTTGTTAATGAAATGTGCTTTACAAATAAACTTGATTGTTTAAATCTGTTGTGATTTTACGTACAGGAGCATCTATTTTTTGCAGTGTAAATAAAAGGGAAGGAGAAGTGAAGGTGACCTGTGGTGATGAAGAGGAAGAGGAAGGGGGTGGGAGCGCTGTGTATCCGCTGGATTGTTCTTTACAAGCTTGTAAAAAGAAAGAAAAAAGCGAGTCGCACATCTGGAAGCAGCCGGGCTTTAATGCTGACAGGTCCTGATTTTTTAACAGGAACGATGAAAAGAACCTCGGTTAAACCGTCTGAAAGTATTTCAAAAAGAAAAGAGGGGCAAACTGGAAACAGGTGGCGCAGGAGATGAAATGTTTATTTATGGACGTCAGAGGAGAGACGAACGAGCCGCAGCGACGGCATAGAGGTCAAAGGTCTCCGCCAGCACAACCTTCAGATGAGCAGCTATAACTTATCATAAGTGTCACTTACTTATAAGATCTAGAGGCAGTTTTATTTAAACTAAAACAAAAAACAAGGCCACAGGGGAAATTATGTGGAATAAAGAAAAGCAAAGAAATCCCAAATGTTTGTGGGGAAAAAGAACGACAGGAAATAAAAGCTTTAAAATGATGAATACAGTATTTTTTTAAAATAATTTGCTGCACATTTTCATTTTTATTCATTTGTTACAAAACAATAGGTGCCATGTCTGTTTTGTTATTATTTAATTATAATTGTTTAATAATTTTTTTTTTTTTAAATCATATTTACTTACAAATAAATAAATACATATTTACATTCAAAGCAGTAATGCAGATTTTGCTTGATTTTGTCATTTTCATTTTTGACTTTAAAATACCAAAAATTACTCTGGTCCATCTGATGATGTAATATTTAAATATTAATTAATATTTTGGTCATTTACTCAGTTCTTAAGAAGACGTTTTACCAAATGCTTCTTTACTTTTGGCTACTTTTTACTTTTACTAGAGTAAAAGTATGTTAAAGTAGTGCTACTCTTAGATGCTCTACCTCCACCTCTGCATGCTTCTGCAGCTTAAAGCTGAATATTGCAGCACACTGATGCTGTACTCACCAGGCAGCAGCATCACAACAAGAAGGGAAGTGATCCAAACAGCGTAGCAGCTCCTCCGTTCAGCCATGACTGGACTTCTTCCACTTCTACAAGAACCACAAAACTGAAGATTTATTTTAAAAAATATATATTCACTTTGATTTTTAAGCAAATTGAATCCTAATTGCAGTTATTCTTGCAATAATTAGGTTGCTAAATGAAACATTTCTCGTCTCTAGCTGCTTCTCGTCTGGGCTTACATATCACTGCATGAAGTTTTCCTAACTTTCGGCATTGAATGCTGAGGCTTTGTCTTTATAACATCAACACCAGGTGTTTTTACACAGAAGCAAACTTTCATCTGCGTTTGAAACCTTGGAAATTACCCAAAACTCCTGAGGCAAACACAAGCTTGGGCCTCTTACCTGGTGGTTATTTTGACTCTGCTGCGTCCGTCTGGAGTGGGAAGAAGCCGACGGGGCTGAAGAGACTCCGGATGTTTGAGTGGTTTGTTTTCAACCGGGAATCCTGGTGCGCTCCTTACAGACTGCCCAGAATGAACGAACTGGGAAGGTTTTTAACTGGGGACGTCGTCTCAGGCGCACACGGACCACCTGAGGGGGTCCAGGGGAGCCGCAGCAAGATTGGCTCGAGGTTTGGGGCCAATGAAGCGTCTAGCAGGATCTCTAATTAAAGGCAGGATAGAAGAAAGCAGGAGAGCCTGGAAAATACATGGAGACGTGGAATAATACACTGAAAAAAGAGGTTGCTTTTGTTTTATTGTAGGGCTGCAACTAATGATTAATTTAGCAATCGATTATTCTGAAAATTAATCAATTAATTGTCAGAATAACCGATTAGTCTTGTGATTAATCGTCACATTGTGCAACGTTTTCATTTAACTACAGAAGCCTTTCTTTACTTGGAAAACTTTTGCAACTAAATGAAGTTGTAAAGTGCTTATACCAAAACAGACTGAATGTTTACTGTTAGAGATTCTTCTTGTCAATATTCTCAAAAATCAGTTAAACTGCAAAAGCTTAGTGGAAAATGACAAAATACTAAAAGTGTTTGTGTCCGTGAACAAGAACGACATTATAGACAGAAAAATATGAGTAAATTTATGCCAGAAAACTTATTTTTAGAAAAAAAAAATTCTAATTTTGAGCTTGAGCTCAGAAATTTTTGAGAAAAAACTCAGAAATTTATGACTTTCAAAAGTCCAACATGAGAGAAAAAAAAAACGTAAAATTTTTTTAGATTAATCTAAGAAATTTTATAGAAAAAGCAAGTCAATTTCTGAGCTTCAAATGTCAAACATTTTTAAGAATAAAAACTTGAAAGTTTTTGAGATTGAAATTTGAAAATTTTAAACTTTTCAAAATATTGAGTCAAAGATTTTTGCCTTTTTAAACTCAGAAATTTCCAGATATTTTCTAGCCAATTTGCAACAATTCAGAAATGCCCAAAATTTCTGAGTTTTTGCTAGTAAAGTTCAGATTTTTCAAAGCCATAAATGTCCAAGTTTCTGAGATTTTTTTGGCAGAAATTTACTCAAATTGTTTTTGGGGTTTTTTTTATCTACAATGGGCCCAACATGCCGTCACAGCTGACAAAGACTCTTTCCTGGAAAATATTCTCAAAAGTCAGTTAAACTGCAACCCCTGCAGCTTAGTGGAAAAATCATAAATGACAAAATATTGCAAAATGTTTGTCAACAATCCCAAAGCCTTTTTAAAAAACATAAATGGCTTTGTGACTACCAAGGAAAGCAAAGATAAAGGTGAGGGCAGTGGTATGGAAAAACAAAAAGAAAGTAATGAAGGGTTGTTGGGAGCCACATAAGCAGTTTTTAGGGATTCACGGCGCGCCAAACCACAGAGGACGTGCAGAAACAGGCACAGCTGGTCCACACATGAGGAATCTGATAATCTACAGTTTCCTCCACGGTTAAAGTCTGTTCGGACTTGCCAGCCTCATAAGAAACACACACACACACACACACCGCTACCCGAACAGACGCATGATGCAATATCACCATCTATTAGACGGGAGGCGAAAATCCAGTTTTGATCATTTTTAAAGCTGGGCCAGTTACAGATATTACTTTATGATTTTTTGAGATGAATATTACTTCCATGAAGAACTTGATTTTATCCCAAATAAATCATGTTTTAAACATTATGTTATAGTAGTTTTAAGAAATGATGCATGTTTCTCACCATTTCTTTGGATGTTTTCATGCAAATATCCATAAAAGACCACACTTTATTTTTTGATATTACAGCTTTTTCTGTGTGAATGTCTAATGAATGAGTTAAAAAGCTACAAAAATCTGTGTTATTAGTTCAATGAGGACTTGGTTCACTATTTGACTTCATGTTTGCTCAAAAAAAGGTTTTACTTAATACAAAAACAAACATTAAATGGAAAATATCATACAAAATTTAAATTTTTTCCGTTTTTGTACTTCCATTAGGGTTTCTACTGCTTCTGAAAATAGCCTAAGTGCTTAAAACACAAACACCCAGAAATTTTGGTAATAAATTTAAATTTTTTGGTTTCAAAAGCTTCCAGAAGGTCACAAATCTGCAGGCACTGCCCCTCACTTAGTAACCCCAGCCCGTTACCTAGCAACCCCAGCCCCGTTACCTAGCAACCCAAGCTGAGCCTCAAGCACGTTTGTTCAGCATTTTTTTTTTTTTTTTTACTGATGTACGCTATTAGTTACCCAATTACAACTAATTTTAATCTAATAAATCATTAATCTACCACTCTACAATTAATTTACTACTTTCGGAGTTTATTAACTGCTGATTTTTTTAAATGTAGTTAGTCTTCAAAACTTTTGTTTTTCTCTAAAGCAGTTTATCTTGCGTATAAATGATCCTGTAGTATTAAGTGCCTGTTTCGATTCTTTTGGGGGGAATTAAACGAACAGAAACCAGTTTTATTTCTGTTTCACCCTTTAGATTTTCAGCAGCATCTTATCTTTCTGTCTACATCAGCTTATAGGAAAGAAAGTTCCTGAAAATTTGATTCGTTCAGACAGAAAACTTCTAATTACATCTGAAAGAAGGCAGAAATATATATGTTTCCTCATACTTTCCCGTCCCATTACGCCTTCAGAGTGTTTACAGGTCATGTTAACACGGATCCTTGTGTGTAATTATGTTTGGTAACAGATGGTCCTCATGGCCCACAAACCTGCAATTGGAGCAGATTGAAAACGAAAACCATACTCATAATTTCCTCCAAAGCCGGAATGTAAGAGACTCTAAGTATTCAAACACCTGGTTCACTCAGTTTTCAGTGGAAACATAAAGACTTTATTTATTTTAATAGCATGCTTAATCACCAATATGAGAGTCTGTACAGATAAAAAGAGAAACTAAAGGCGGTTTTCTTCATCTTGTGATCACTGCAGGTCATCGTCGTCGAACAGATCCTCAAAGTCTGAAAACAGGAAGAAGGAAAAGAGGAAAAGGAGAGAACCACCAGGTTAGGATGAGTCCAGCTGTTTTCACCAGACTCCCACCATTCAGCTAATTATTCTGAAAATAATAAATGTTTTTTTCTTCTCCCACTCAAGCTGAGACGCTCACTTTAAATGAGCTAAAACTTCCCCCTCAATAAGTGAACAAATACAGGCTGGCACTGATCCAAAGTGTTTTTGTCTTACTTTGTTTGCACTTTAAAAAAAAAGACATAATCAAAACAGCTTCTGAATCCACCCACACACATTTCATATGGTTATATAACCTCAAAAAGAAACGGAGAGGTTTTCCTTTGCAAGAAAAAGATAACCCTTATTATTGAGACGAAGCCTTGAATACAGTCCTCCTAAAATGATTTTCTTTTAGTTATTGTAAAACTCTTATTGGCTGTTTTTATTAATTTATTACAGGATTGAATTATAAATTAATGAAGTGTTCAAACTCAAGCTTCTGTTGGTGATGTTGCCCAGTTTATATAGAAATAATCTTCTGTCTGGTTTGAGCTCATGTCAGGTTGACTCAGAAACAAAGTTTATGTCATTTATATTTTTATATTTTTGATATTAGATCCAAACCAACCAACCAATAAATGAGGTGGATTTGTAGATTCACCTGTTCCTGGATTTTTCTGAGCTCCAAATTATTTGTGAAAATTCACTTTTTTTTTTTGTACAGCAAAATTATACATTTTTTATTACTATTTTTAAATTTAGTGACATCTACATTTCTCATGATGAACATAGAGACAGATTTACATATAAAACTTAAGTCGTAGGGAAAAAAAACCCAGATTGTGGCCATAATGCCAATAAACACTCACTTATAATTATTTAACAGATTTTTAATATAATATAACTATATCATAAAATAAAAGTAAAATTAGATAATTACACAAAATCAAGTCTGACATTTTGGACAGTTTTCAAAACCTTATATTTTTAAGTTGATAACTCCTTTTACTTTTGTAACAGGATTTTATTTTAAAAAATTTTATAGATGTGAAGTTTGTCAAAATGTGTTTATTTATTCACAGAATGTATTTTATTTTGTCAAGAAGTTGTTTCTCCAGACATTTGCTACACTGCTGTTGGCGGTTACCATAACAACCAGTAGCTGACAGCTCCGCCCCTTTTTTCTGTTGCCGTCGGTAACTGCAGTATGTATTAGGGTCAGCTCTGTGTTTTCTTCACAAGTATTATAGTTTTGACATATTTTAGACAAATTTAATCATATACAGTGTTTCATGAGTAATTTTGTCATGTTTTCTTTATGTTTTTAACTGTTGTTATTATTATTATTATTATTATTATTAAATTTTACAAATGCTAACTGCTCTGTAGTTTGTTACAGGTTATTTATTGTATTTTATTTAATGCATAGGACTGATGTTAACCGTCAACTTGATTTTCTCTTTTGTTAGAATAAATACAGTGAACCTGAATGAGTCTGTTGTGAAGTCGGCCATATTGGACTTGAGACAAACATAGAAGAGTTACACAATGTGATTTTATGATATAACAAACTAAACAGTTAAATGAAAATCACTTTAAATCTAAACCTTCCAGGGGTCTGAATAATTTTGGCCTTAACTGTAGTTTTTGCAAAAAGTAAAATTGCATGTTTAAAACTGGGTTAGAATCCATAATTTGTCTTTTCACATGCAGCTTCATTGACTGTTTCACGGCGCTCAGCTGACCTTCTGGTGGTAAATGTCAAAGCATCTCCCAACCAGACAACGGTTTGAAGTGTCACCACTACGCTGCACATGGCAGGCAGCCCAGACGCTACAACCAAATGTTATTAAGTCACTCTGCTGCAGCCTGATCAGCAATCTGTGCAACAATGAACCAGTGTGCCTTCAGTTCATCAGAGGGAGAGAAACTCACTCTGCAGCTCATTTATTCTGTATATTAATGTCACATTCAGCAGATTTAACCAGCAGGACTTAAAGCAGAGATCCAAACTCTTTGTACCAAGGGCCAAAATCACCAAGTTGAAATTTCCTCAATTAGAAAAAACACAAAGATATCAATGTGAATTATTTCTCTTTTGCCTGGACAATAATAACGAAAACGTAACATTTTACGTTTACAGTCATTTAACTTCTTGGGATTATTATTTTCCATTTTTTAAATCTACAAATTGTTTTTAGTTTATTCCCAGTAACAAAAATAAGAATTTTCTTCTACAAACTTTGATGCATTTAGCCAAATATAATGAATGCCAAAGTCTGTTTTTGAGTAAAAACTCACTAGACGTTTGTGGCATGACTTAAGAGATAAAAATAAAAGGATAATAAAAACAGGCTAAGTAAATAAAAATTATTTGTGTTGTACTTAATATTTTCCATTTAAGAAGATAAAAACTTGCCACAGAAAATCTGTCACAAAAAGTGTCACAGGGTCAAACTTCTTGAATTGCGGTCAAGGGTCGCACAAAATCAATCCAAGAGCCACAAATGGCCCCCGCCCCACACTTTGGACTTAGTTAATGCCTTTTCTGAGATGAATTTGCACCTCAGTGCTGCTTTTGAATGAATCCAGAAACTGAACTGCCAATCACAGGACGCAGACGTTCATCAAAGGTGACAGAGAGTTTATTAGTGACATTTATGAAATGATTTTCATTTACAACTCCAAGCTTTTTGAAATTTTCTAGACTTTTTCAAGGAGTTTTGATCCCCCAGTGGACATTTAAGTGCAAAACATTGATCTTGTCTGATTTTGGTGATCTAAATTTTGTTTGATCCGATACCTCTAAATAAAAAGTAGAGCAACTGGGTGTAATTTAGATGTTCTGAGACAAAATTAGAGAACAAACGGCATCAAGAAGTGAAGGAAGAGGTTCTGGAGGAGTTTAAGGCTGTATTCACAAATCTGTTTAGTCCACTTTAATTGTCTAGAAAAGTCCTTCATTTGTGGACTTTCAGAGTTCGATTAGATATGAACACGTAATCAAAGTTTTCCAGAGGTTGGTTCATTTGACACAGTGCAGTGTAAAAGTGAACCTCTCCAACTGAAAATATAACAAATGTTACAATTTTGGTTCCCAATCAAATCAAAACCACTGAGAAAACATCCAGGATTCGGTCATAAAACAAACTTTTATGATTCGCAGCTCTGTGAGATGTTTTAGGTTGAGATGTCGCGTTAAAAGTTTGAGGTTGTAATGTGACAAATGTAGGAATGTTCAAAGGCTGCAGATATGGAATAAGCATTTTTACAAACTAATACCAACTAAATCTACTTTTTCAGACTTCCTAGGAAACCCAGCTATAAGCTGAAGGGTTTTGAACTTGTGCTCAGTGATGAAGCAGGTGAGGTTTTTATTGAAACCTCCTCTCTAGAGAGAGTTTCTAAGTGTGCAGGCATTTAAAGCGGCTGACTGACTGAGGCGAGGCGTCCCACTGAGTTTCAGTCTGAAAGCACCTATAAACTCACTTTACTATGCAACAGCATCGTCTTTTTAACAATCAGCTCTTTTTCTTTCTAGGTCATGTGCTGCTGAGCCAGAATTGTTCATTTGGGAGCCAGCGCTGCAAGACAGAAAACAGATTAGCTGGGTATTTTTCTGTGCTCCACCCGCACATTAGCTGCTGTTCAGAGCGAGAAGCAACAGGACTTTTTCTAAGGTTAATGTGAAACAACAATGTGGTTCAAGGAACAAACTAGATTACAAGCTTCACATTTCCCTGAAGCTTAGCATGCTGGTTTCTACCTTGGAGGGGGAATTTTTTTTAAACTACCATGGGAAAGTTTTAGTTAACCTCTTTTTCAGTCAAATGAAGCCGTTAATTTAATTTCAAATTGCTTAAGAATCACTAATGTGTAACATTTCTATTCATTAACGTTAAAATTGTACTACCAAGGCACATCAACAGAAGCAAATCAAATCATTTTCTTGATAAAATTGAGCAAACATTACCTACACATCTATACAGAACAAAAAATGAGACTCAGGTTTTCTTTAAACCACCTCTGATGTTTGGAAACATTTTAGGAAGAAGAACTGAAGTTCAGGTCTGAACAAACTCAGTGGATAATCCAGCTCTGTGTCTTACCATTAAAGAAATCTGAATGAACGGCTTTCTCGTTGGCCGCTAGGTCCATCAGCAGGCCGCTGCTGCCCCCTGCCTGTTGACACACAGCATTGCATTACTGTAGATGAGCGGAAAACGGAGAAAAGCACATATTTACATGCAGGATGCAATAAAAGCTGATGATTAATAGAGAATGAAACCAACTGACTACACCAGTATTTCAGTAAACTTTTTTACGTACGAATATCACACATATTTATGTTTGTTCTGACAAAATAAAATAAAAATATATGGTTATAAAACAGTTTGATTTAAGGGCTTGAGAATGTTGAACAAGTCCATCTAGAATACAAGCAAAACGTTGAGTTCAATAATTGAAATATAAAAGGTAAAACTCATTTCATATGTATTTATTTTAACCGTTTACAGTTTTGATACTGTTCCGCTTAAAGTACAGATTAAATCAGTCACAAAACCTTAATTGAATTTAATAGAAATAATAAATTAGGCTTATTTATTCTTTAAGAAATTTTTTTGTAAAAAGAAAACATAAGCCTTGTAAAAGTGCAAAATTGTTAAATAGAACCAGAAAATAAAACAAATTATGGATCAATAGCAGCAGTCTGGTTTTTTTTTGGTAAACATGAATGTTCACTTCTCTATTAGGTTGTAGCTGAATATATTTTTAATATTTAGAAAGACCGTAAGCTTTAAAATTTGTCTCACTGTTAACCCAAACACGGCAGAAAATAAAATATCAGTTTTAACTGTTGTTAGCATTAGCACCCATATCAGCATTAGCTGTTTAAACTTTAAACCGACCTCGTCAAGGTCCACGTAAGGTCCGGCTCCTTCTGGAAACATCTCGTCCACTGCAGGCTTCATCTTCTTCTCTTTTTCTGTTTGTGTGTTTTAACGCTAAAATCGTTTTAAACCGCTTAGTTTGTGAGTAGCAAAACTGGCTAACTTCCGGCAAGCAGAAAACAAGAGTGTGCGACGCTTATTTGAGTCCGCCTTAAACGCTTGCCCGTCACATTCGGTCCGCTAACCCAACAATGAGAAACGAAACAAAAAAAGAGGATAATATCATAATTTTACCTCATAATTAAGATGGTTGAAAGGCATTCAAATTGATCTCAGTACTTTCAGTCCGTACAGACAAATAATAACAATCCTAGTAATATTTTCTATTGTTAATATTTTTATAAGTAGTAGCAATCATAGTATCATTACTACTACTTAGTAAAAAAAATTTTGATTATTCATTCTTACTAACTTTTCGTCACGTTATTATATCAATACAATTATTTTAAAATAATCTGGCTGTTGTATAAATGTTTTTCTATTTCTTTATATTATTATTTTATTTTTTTCACCGTATGGAGATGAAAGGCAAGGAGTAGTAAGTTTGTTAATATTTGTTCATGTTTAATTATCTATTTTATTGTTTTATTGAGACTTTGAAATGCAAAAAACTTCAATAAGAAGTTTAAAAATCTATTAAAAAAATATATAGAAAGCATTATTTTAATGATGCGATCTAATTTGCTCACTTTGTTTTTTATGCTTTGGTGCAATGTTTGGAAAATTGATAGAGATAGATTTATTTCACATTTTTGCTCTATATATTCTGCCTCTTTGCTGAGGATAACAAACATTTTTAAGTGCAGCTTCCTGACCCTAATTACTCTTGTTGATGAAATTTCAACAACAGAATAGTATTTATTTAAGGGATTTCATCAATACTCCCAACCAAGTGGCATTCTGCTTGATGCTGGCAATCCCTGGAATAAATATATATAGATGAATAGATTCCTTAGACACTTTTACCTAGAAGCAAAATGTCTTGTTTATTTTTCACACAGTACACGGATATATTATGCAGTTATATCAACAAAGCTTCACTGTTATCTATATTCATCGCTATGTTTCAAACTATTTAAGCTAGATATGAAGGCTCTGTATCAATATTCCCTTTTTCTTTTGCTCTTTCCATCCGAATATTTTGGTTTTGTTCTCTAAACATCCTGGCTGTCTTCTCAGTGTTCATGTCCAGCGTTGGTCTCGTATCCCAGGGTGTCTCCGAGGTGCTGGTGGGCGTAGAAAGCCCGAGCCATCTCGTTGATGTGGTTGTAGGCGCCGATGGACCTGAAGTATTCGACGTAGTTCCAGAAGTCTGAGGTGGAGTAAGGCCAGTAGGGAACAGCTGGCGGTTCGTCATATGGAACTGAATGGGACAGAACGACAGCTGGCTTACAGGAAACACTTTAAGTATTTATGTGCAATATACTTACAATTTTATCAGTTTTTAATGAGTTAAATCAGTTCAATAACAGACTTTGACAATAAAGACTCGATGTATTGATGGCGTATGAATAATGTGAGAAAATTAGTTTTTGCATCACAAAGAAACTAAACCAAAGGGTTTTGCAGCATCACAGCCTTCAGAAAGTTTCCTCCTGACATATTTTGGACAATTAATCACCAACACTTTGATTTGAAATTATCTTATAAAGTATAATTTTGTGATTGAGATGATGTTAGGAAAACTGCAATGTCTTATGGATAAAAAACAGCAACAACAAAAACAAACAAATCAAACAAAAGCTCTACTTCTACACTCTGAATCCATTTTTTATTAAATCAGTAAAGTTCAATTAATTTTCAATTTCCAATAAATTTATTTATATGGCAACCATCTCTGGTTTGGTTTCTTTAACCTTAAACTAATTAAACAAAAACAAACAGTAAAATAAGAGAAAACCTGCATAAAATTAACTTACATGATTCACAAAAAGTGCTGAGAAGCGTAAAAGGTGTCAGTTTCAGTGTAATGCATGTACATATTTATGTATTTTATTATTTTATGTACAGATTTAATTTCCCCTTTGGATCAATAAAGTATTTTTTTGAATTTTAAAACCTTTAAATCTGGTTAGTTGTTTGATTATCGGGGGGAAATTATTCTAAATCTGAGGTTAAATGAGAAACGTGATTGTCAAAATTATGTTTTTAATGAATTATAATCTCTGTTTACAGCTCTCCTTATTATGATTCATTAAATCACTTGATTAATCCCCACTAATACATAAACAGAAAAAATCCGATTGCCTCTGCCAGAGGAGTAAATATGGATGATCATTGTGATTTTCTGCAGATTTGGTCCCTAAATATCTGCAGAAATGTAAATTTGAAGGTTGTAAGAAGATAAAGATGGAGATATTTAGTTTTAATGAAACTGTACCTCCTTCTGGGATGACTCTGGCCACTGTGAGGTGGAAAGAGAGACAGAAAAAAAAGAGTTAACATTCCCAACAGGCCACAGTTTTCCCTGAACAAAGAAGGGATTCAGTCTTGTAGAACTAAAAGAGGGTTCTTTCTCCAGGTTCCTCAGCAAATATTTTTCCCTTTACTGAACAAACACAGACCCATAGACCGCTCTTTCTGTTCACAACTAAAACTCTCACCTCAGTCAAAGCACTTGCATCCAACTTGATCAACAAATAAACAAAAATTCAGATACAAAACTATTTTCCTTTTCTTCCATCCAGCAGGATATTAGTGGAGACCTTAACATTAAAATGAAGAAACTCACCACAGAGATGGAAGGAAAAAATGCAGAGGAGTGCACTGATCCATAACAGCTTCATCTTGAGCTCCTAATTAAATGGAAAAAAGTTAATTTGTTGTCAGTCTGTGGGCTAAACAAGTGTTTAGCGTAGAGTGAATGCACCGATCTTTACCTGTTCAGAGTGAAGGTCTGCTGCAGTTGGTCTCCTGGTCCGCTGTGGTGTGTGGGGGCCAGCAGAGGAAGAAGGAGCCCAGCTCCAGCACAAACACACTGGCCAGGCCCATGCCAATCACATCCCACTGTAACATCGCTCAGCTGCTGCCACGTCAAATATTTGTTTTGTTGGAAAATGAACCCGTGTTTTTCCTCAGCTCCTAATCTTCACTGTTATCTTGATTACCGCCTATAAAAAGTAATCTGGACCATATTTTTCCTAAATGCGGTGCTGTTGGATCATGATTTTTCACACCTAATCAGTAGACAGGCGATTCTTTTTGTCAAAATGTTCAGGATGTCCAACAAACATTCATAAAACCTATTTAACACTCTTAGCTTTTTGATTTTCTTCATGATGTAATATAGCTATAATGCTGAAGCTGTTTTTCCCCTGCGTTTAGATCAGTTTGTGTGGATCACTGATGTCAAATGATTCGTATTGTTATATCTGCAGCTACATTTCTAGAAAGGTATAAGGAGGTAAAAATGGCGCCATCTTGTGGTTTTCTGCCTGAATGGGTCAAAGCACGACACCAACACAAAATAATTGTTTTTGAAAAGAAAATTATTAAAAACAACTTTTGAAAGAGCATATATCTAAAGTATATCTGTCGTTAGCATGGGCGGTTGGATAACCATGTATGAAATGTTTTATTTGGCTAGCTTGCTCGGCAGCAAACCGTTATTTAGCTCATGTTGCTGTTACGAAATTTGCTCATTTGAGCGCCTGATAATGTCAATATTTGATCATTAACAACAAAACCCATTCACATGTATCTTATTAAAAACATATGTTTTTTGAACATGTTCATCTTTACATTTTTATTGATTGTATTTAAAACTGAGATATTCTAATTGCTGGTGGGAAGTTCAAATCACTGTTGTGAGTCCGGTCAGAACTCCAAAAAGAAC
>CAEGAG010042232.1:0-55451 GCA_903067065.1 Brachyrhaphis terrabensis
TTCCCCACCATCCTTCCAGTTTTTAATGATGCGTTGGACAGTTCTTAACCCAATTCTAGTAGTTTCTGCAATCTCCTTAGATGTTTTCTCTGCTTGATGCATGCCAATGATTTGACCCTTCTTAAACAGACTAACGTCTTTTCCATGACCACAGGATGTGTCTTTTGCCATGGTTGTTTAAGAAATGAGGAGTTACTCATTGCATCAGCTGGGGTTAAATAACTTGTTGTCAGCTGAAAGATAATCGCCTATGCAGTAATTATCCGATAGGAGGCTTGTACCTATTTGCTTAGTTAAATCCAGGTGGCGACTTTTATTTTGGCCAGGCAGTGTATATTTTCCCCTGTTTTATTATGGTTTTATGTCTTCTGCTGTATGATATTGTGTTGTATAACCTTTGAATATAGTCTCCAGGCCCAGTATGAATTCTTCCAAAGCATACCGGTTACGTTCCCAGAATGGAAATTATACATTTACAGAACTTACAAGGTAGTAAATGTTAACTTTTAGAAGTTAGCATTTACCTTGTCTTGAACATACTGTACTAATTAGTTTGCCTATTCCTGCAAAGTGATTGAATACATTTTACAAGTTATTTTCAGAACTTGAAAAGTGTTAGTGGTTAGTATTCTGGAACTTTCTGGATTACCTTCTCTGAACTTACAGGCTAGTTTAGAAATTACAGAGGACTTATTGGAGTTTACCTGTTTCTTTGATGAAACTTACAGGGCTCTCTCCTACAACTTATAGGTTACGCTGTCTTACTTAAAACTAGTGGTTTCTTTCTTGAACTCATCAGTCTTTTCAAAGAGCACACATTATGAGATGACTTGTGAACTTTCCAGATTACATTGTTGACTTGTTGATTGAACTGGTACCTGCAGGTCATTTGGGGATTGGACTCTACCGAGGTAACTTGTAATCTGGTGCGTTCCATATACTTGTGCATTTTTTTCTGACAATGGAATTATGTTGTGTATTTAGAGTTGTACTTGCAAAAATATTTTATTTGGGGACTATTTTCTACTTTGAAATTAAGCATTTATGAACTTAGAGATTTTTTAGTATCCTGTGAGTCACTACAAAGTAACCTGCAAGTTGAGAAATGTTACATTTTAGGTTGTGTAGTAATATCTTGTTTTAATTGGCTTCATGCAGCATGTTTTTAGCACTGAATACTGTCCCAGTACTTTGAATGTTGTTAAACTTGAACAGTGTTCCCTCTTAGAAATGTGCATTTAGCATGTAAAGTTTAAAAGCATGTCAAGTTTCCCTAAAAAGAAGCTCAACTTCAAATTAGCTCCTCTTGATCTCCAATGACTGAGTCTTGCGAAAACATTTCAAGGAGGGATAAAAAGCGTCTTTGCTCAAATTTATCCTGCTGGCACTCAGGATATGTAATGTGTCTAGAAAATGGTAATGCAGAGTAAAAAGATAAGAAGAAATATACTTCTATATTAACAATAAATGATTTAATAATCATTGATTGCAGAGGCCAGTGTATAAACATACATGTACCAACTTTTGCTGCATGAAAACATTCTACTCTAAGAATTGTATAAGCCTCCAAGGTAAAGCCGTTACTCTTCTATTCTGTAAAGAGGAAAGGTGTTCGCTGAAAGAAAGTAGAAGGAAGAAAATAAAAGGAACAAAATCAATGGAGATAAATAGATTTTTAGGGAAGTATGCTTTCAATTTCTTCACTGTGAAGTTCCTATCTTTCTTCATTGACTTGCTTTTTGTCTTGTGCAGTGCCCTTTTCTTATTTTCCTCTTCATCTTGCAAAGTACTGCAACACACCTTTATCTTTCCTTAACTTAAAAAAAATACAGATTGTTTTCCTGTTATGTAGCCACCTTCAATTAACTGTTTTAGTTCTGCTTTTGGAGGACTTTGCAGACACCTTGCAGGATTCCTGAGGTGCTTTTTTTATATTGATTGTCAAACTATTATCATGCATGTGTGTTCTGTGACTTGCGGTAAATAGAAATTGCAGTTTCTTGCACCAGCGGTATACATGATACAATATAATATTATCTATTTTGTGCCAGCACTTGAGTTTCATTTCTCCCAAACCAACCTCATTCTGTTTCTCACACACACTACCCTCAATATTCCTGATCAACCTCGTGCTTTCTGAATCCATCCCACATTCGTTCTCAATTGACCAACACAGGCAGTTACATCTCAAGCTGCACCTTAACAATTTGTTCCCTCCTTTCTCTCGCCTTCTCTTCTGTTTCTCTTTCTGGCCCGCTCTCAGTATGTCTGTCACGTCTGAAAGTGCCGTCTCATAAGTTCAATCGATAGTGCAGTCAGGTCTCTAGAACCTGGACTGCTTTGTGGACAGAATTCTGACTTGCCTCTTGCTCCAACCCCCTTCAAGACCCAAGAATACTGCAGCCCCAGCACTCCACGGATCAGAGAGCAGCCTGGTTAAAAGGACAAAGCAATCCAACCACATCACTTTGTATTTTTGGAAAAAAATTTAAAAACTGTCACTTCTGACATCAAGAAAAACACAGAAAACTTCAAATGCAAATATCCCTACTTACTCCTTTTATCTGGCAAGTGCATTGAACAGAGCAACAAAGATGACGTGAAATCTATCCCACACCAAGATCTATCTTCTCCTCTCAATGGTCGTTCTTTGTAACACACTACAATATGGCACTAGCAAATGGTCCATTAGGGAACCATAGTGCTGTGAAAAATCTCATTGGCTTTGTGTTCAGGTTGTTTCTACAAAGGAACTTTCTTTATCACAGTTCACAATGGGTCTGAATTAACTTCCTTATCTAAAACTTTTTATATCACCATCTAGGGAGGCTTTAGGCTCACCAAAAAGAAAGTTTTTCTTTTATCTCTGATAAGTTTTTGCTGGGTGTTGCTAGGTATTATATAGAATGGGTTTCAGAAAACCTCAGGGAGTTTTTGTGATGCAAGATAAAATGTATTTTGGAAATGGGCCCAGCAACAGGAAGATAAGTAAGTACCCACTGAGGGCTGCCCAGTGTTCAGAAACATCAATACTTTATAAACATTTTCTGAAGCATGGTGTGCTAAAGACTCAATTGGTTACAGATTTATTTATATTTTCATTTTAAGCAGCCACAAGTTCCTCTAAACATTTGAACTGGTTTGAATAAGGTGCCCAGATGGACCTTACGACAGGGGCCGCGTTTCATTGGCTGATGCCCATTCTACATCATAGCACGGCTACCACGTGCGTGGCCGTCTCACAAACACAACCTAATGTACATGCATTAGTAAACACATGCTAATGTAGTGCCAGACTACATTGTGGACTAGCAGACCGGCAGAAAGTTTTCGCATCAACAATCAAAAAAGAATGGTTCTCCATTGCCAGTGGGGTATCTGTACTGGTTAAAATGCGCAACATTGTAAACAGAGTCAGAAATTTTAGCTAAGAGGATGACGGTATATTTTCTGTATAGTAAACTAAGGTTAGAAAAAGCAGTGTATGTTTTGTCTGAGGTCTAAGGGGAGCAGCTGGGTAAACACTACTATGGTGATCCACTGTTTTTATGTTTGTTTGCCCTTTCTGCTGAGTCGTTTCGCAAACACTGTTAGCAAGTCAACGCTAGCAGCAGTAAGAAATGTTACCGTTAGAAGACGTGGAATAACATAAACTTAAAACTAAACAAGTATCCATGTTAGAAGTGAAAATGACTAGCTGTATAAATAAGTCTTTCGCTGAGTTTTATTTAAAAAAAAACGCTGCCTACTAAGGGAGATGTGATTCAAAGAGGGACTCATTCTGCAATTAATAGTTGTACACCTGTCAGAATGTAATAATTGGACACCAGAACAGAGGACATATTAGACATGAACCTAAAGTGCAGCATTGTGGTAAATGTAGCTTTCATCAACTATGAGGTGCTTAAGCAGGAGTGATTCAGAACTTAATCTCGCGACATGACAAGGACAAGAAACATAGCACTGAATCTGCGAAAGACAGTTTGAGAATGAAGAAATGGACAGTCCTAGGCTACCTATGTAAGAAACCTTTCAGACATCTCACAGCTGGAAGTGATGAGTGGCACAAACCTTCCTCAGACAGATGTCAGAGATTGGTAGGTGGTTACACCTACACAGAAGTTTTCAACCAAAATAGGCGACTCGTACAAAAATGTGTTTTCAAGATAAGCTTGAAAACACATTTTTATTTAAATCTGTGGTTTTAAAATGTAAACAGGGTGTGCTTGATATGCATAAATGTCTTTCTTTTCCAGAAATGGAAAGTAGATAATACACCAACATGTGAATATTTCTTGCTAAATACAAAATATTTAATGGTATTGTATAATTTTTTCACATGGTTGTATATATTATAAGCTCATAATTGTATTTAGCAACGGTGAAGGAAAGTTTTGTTTATCTTGATCTCTGCTAAAAATAATACTGGTTGAATCATCTGTGTGCAAAAAGAAAATTCATTTGCTGCGAATGTGTTGACGTGTTTTCACCCACTTGTCATCCTCCCACAATTCTTTATGAACACTTCATTGAAAATGCCTAGTCATGTACAAGTAGTCCACTAGAAAAATAAAATCAACTAACATCTAAAAAAAACATTGAAAGCCCTTCAGAAAGCCTGAAGGAATGCTGATCATGACCACTTCAAAATATGACCAGAAGTTCTTGCTCAAATGAAAATGGGGTAAAATTAAAACTTTTGCACCGCACAGCCGGTCCGTTTATGGTCTTTTTAAATAATTCACATTCATGTGTCATTAGGAGCAGAAACAAAGTTTGTTTTCTCGGCTTGTGTTTGCACTCGCACTGCGGTCTGTCATGTAATGCTGTGCTAATTGGAGCTGTTAAATTATGTAAGACCGTGTGTTTCCCATGGAGGAATGTTACTCTGCCTCCCTCTGATCCCCACCACATCCTTATAATGATCCTAAATCTCTACATACAACAAGGAAGCATCATAGTGCATATAGTGCTCTTCGTTATACATTTAGTTTTATTTATCTACCTACAAGTGCTAAATAAGTGTTTACTTACCCCCCTGAACTCCCCACAACAAATAATAGTCTAATAAAAGTCACAGAAACAATACACTACAACAATGCCAGCAGAGATGCTTTCATGCAAAGAAACATCTGCCAATAAAAACGGAAATTTTCTGATGTTTTATGAATATCTCCTCGCTAATGAACCAGCTAGGAGAGAATTTACTGGAGCATATCAGTCTGTCCTGTCAAACTTTATCCTTCCAGTGTAATGTACCTCATCTACCATTCAGCTCCGCTGGAGCCCTCTGCTAATGTATTATTAAATATATTTTGTTTCAACTATAAATCTCACATAAAACTCCAGTTGAGCTCTCAGGGTCACTTGGCACACATAGGCGGGGAAAAAAAATCTGCTTTTGACATGAGTCTGCAAATTTGACACTCTCAAAGTGAAGAGTGTATTCATGGAGAGACTCATTCTGCAATACGTGGTTGTACATTTGGTCAGTTTTAAGTTGCGCAAACTTCCCTGCTGGTTTAGTTTTGTTGCTTCTGGCATAAGCAGAAGTCGGACTTTAATCAGCATAAAAATGCGCATTCAGTAATCATAAAAACTGTAATCATGACAAGGAAAATCACTGCAACGGGACCTGATCTCTATTCATTTTCATTTCCCTATACTGTGTGGTCAGCTGTCAGTAAACTCCACATAGACACATATGACAGGTGGATAATGCTTTATAGATTAAATGTATATTTTATTTTTTGGAACTTTCCTCCAAGGTCTTGAGATATCATTTTTGTGGAACTCTTCTTCTTTTGTTACATTTATTTAACAGATCTGCTAAATAAACAAAGACTTGCTGGCTTTAAGTTAATGCATGCTTTCTTTTGTCAGCAACATTTTTGTCCCGTGTGCCTGGAAACAAGCCAAAGTAAAATGCAGTGCTTTACTTCACCATTTCATTCAGTTGCCTTTTGAACTATCTCACCATATCCTTGCTCAGTGTATTTGCAGAGCAATACTTGCAGCTGAGTTGGTTTCTGGTTCTTAGGCCTCTTTTTTTAGTGATTATCACCTTGCAGCACACCACAGTCTCAAAACCTTTATGATTTTGATTTAAGATCTGGGAATTTAAGATTCAGCCATCATCCATACATCTATCCATACATACAGGAATGTTTTGTATATTATTATTATTGCCTAAAGTGGCTGACAACTGTGTCAGTATGAGCCTGGTAGAGTGTAGAAAAGCATGAATGGACACAAGTTATAAAGTTGTGAAGTGTGCATTAGATCTCCTGTAAATAAAAAGTCTGTCAGATTCTGAAACTTTAATATGTTTTATTTGTATCTTTCAACCTCATAAGCTTGAAATAACATTCTCATGACTGGTCTGATCATCTTTACTGCTTTAAAGTTGTACAAGATGAAGTTATGCACCAATTCCTCTTAAGTTCTCCAGAAAGTGTTTAAAGTGTGTCACAATGGTGCGTGCAAAACAGAAATCCTCAAGTTCAGTTCTCCAACTTTTGTGTCGAAGCTGTAAAATCCATTTGACTTTTCTTGTTTGACAGAAAGTGTCTACACAGCAAGCGTGCGGCTATTTATTCACACTCATGATCACGGTCCTCACAAATGAGCAGAGGAGCTCGGCCTTGGAAGACCACACTCATGCTTGATTAGATGCACGTCTGAAGGCGTGTGCATGCACGTGCGTTTGGGGAACGCGGCATAAAATGAAGGCTGCATGCTGCCACATTTCTCCCTGGGGAAAGGCATAGAAGAGGCTCCTTAACTATCAGGGCGGACAGAGTCAGCACACTCTTAGCAGATGCTGATTGGCTCCCTCCGTTTCTACCATAGTCCCAGCCCGCTGCTGACCTGGGGCATTGATTTAATCACTCCTACTGTGGCGCTGTGGCACAGAGAGTCACTCAACTTCCACTGTACATGATCCTCTTCACCTCCACCCCTCACACTCATTAACTCTTCTGCCCTCTGTCTTCATTCCACAGGTATGCACATGTAATATGAGTTTATATACATATACAGTGTAAGGTCCCTGTGTGCACATGAAGCACAACTGGCTATGTAGCATAAAGCAGCTTTGGATTTGCCTGACCAAATAAATAACTGTGAGTGAGAATAGCTGCCCACATACACAGCTGGAGCCACGGCTCTGGGTGTGTAGATGTTTGTGTGTTTAAGTAGGTTTATCTGAGTCCGTGAGAAATATATATTTCCTCCCGGTTCTTTTATCACAGTGCAGAAGTATGAGAGAAAATCCTCCCTAAGGAGAAGATTGTGGTTTGGATGTGAGGAGATGAATGTTCCTAGTGAATGTCCTGACAAGTTTAGTAGCATGTCTTAGACTGTGTGTCCTGGCTGTGTAATGACCAACCATTACCCTTCTGATTTTTCACCCGGAGCTCGCGCCAGGCTCTTCCTTAAGCACTTAGTGGGAGCGGACTCAGCAGCTGTGATGTGGATGCCTGCTAAACTTCTTTCCTGTGGCATTTTGTTGGTCCCTGTCATTCTGCAAAACGCTAACAATCCCAGTTTCCCGCTTTCCCTCCCAACAGCAGCAACTGTGTGCTGCGCAGAACATTGAGGCTGGTTTTAAAAGCAATGTTTTGATGGCAGTTTCTGACTCAGGATACAGACATTGTTACCATGTGTTGCTGAGATTTCAGGTGGATTCTCTTCCACATTATAAGGCAATAAATAAAACACAATGTTGAATTGAATTGCACAGAAATGCAGTTCAATTTATCTGTTAACTCAACATTATGTATGCAGAGAAAATATTAAGCCTACATATAATTCCAATAATCAAAATGATTTATAGAAAATGCCCTGAAGGCATAAACAATGTGATTGCATATGGAAATTCCTTTTAGCAGGTTTGTTTTTTTAATTATATTTAAACTCATAGCTTGGAACTGCGTTCATTTGAGTATGTTTCATAGTACATTGCACTTTTCCATTGTACATGAAGATGGACAAGTTAATTAGTTTTACCCTAAAATGCTCACATTTTACAATAATTTATATTCTGTATTAAAAATACATCCTTACTGCTTGCAATTTTGTTCCTGTGATTGAAAGATAGTGCAACAAACAGGAATTATTAAGAGAAAGAACTGACTAAACTACTTTTAATTTGTTTCATTCTCTGTGATCCAAAGAGGATTGAAACAAAATATGCATTCAAATATATGAAATGATATACATCAGATTTGTGTTCAGGATCATCAGATCATTTTCAAATGTCTTCAAAAAGACATTGTTTTGAATGTCTTTTCAAAAAAAGACGTTCAAAAAATGTCTTTTTTGCTATTTAATCTTTGGATATTAAAATATCTCACATTTGTTTTCCATTTAGCTTGTATTTAACATATATTATTATTATATACGTAATATTATTATATGTTTAATTACATAAAGTGTTTGTTAAATCAGATAATTGGACATGCATATTGGATAAAGATCATTAAAATAATAATGATCTTTATTCATTTATTAATTAAAAAAAGTGCTTTCCAAACCAATCCAACCTCATGATAATAAGTAATTGCCCCTAACCCTGAAAACTAGCTGAGCCACATATGGGAGCAATAAATAACATCAAGAGTTTACAATAACTAGCAATAAGTCTTTATTGTCAGCATGGAGGTCATTTTGCCTAGTCTCTTTCTCATCATTAAATCTTAAACACTGACCTTAACTGAGACAAGTGAAGCCTGCTGTGGTTTAGATGTTGCCCTGGTTTGTTTTTTAGCACCTGGTCATAGTTTTGCACATCAGGTAGGATGGAAATCCAACAAAAGACGCCCTTTGTTAATCTGATCACATCTTCTGGATTGTAGTCGATGGTCTGTGGATGATATACAGGCTGCAGGACAGGTGTCCTGAGGTGAATCATGTTCATTTTTTCTGCTCTGCATCAGATCTTTGTTCTATTGTATAAGCTGCGTGAAAGAACGACAGACTGAAATTTACAACCCAGATACATGATATTGTGACATTTTGTAGAATCCGTGCTTAAATCTAACCTTTCTCTGCATTTCTTTTACCACAGACAGAGGATTGTCGGCCTAGTGCCTAAAGTCATCTGTCCGCTGCGGTGGTTTCTAAAATTACACTTCCTCATACTGATGTTGGTTTGTGTATGAGACGTATGCTTCAGATCTCCCTCTTCTTGTGTCTGGGATAAACCTTCAAGGAGATGCTTGACAGTGATGTGGGGGAAGGGGCTGGGGTGTCTTTTCTTTCTGCCTGCAGACAAGAAGTTTCAAAAGCCTGTCATCTCCAATTTGCCTTGACCATCAGTTCTGAATGCCATTTCAGTCACTGAAAAATTACAGCCTCGAACCCCTTTTTATTGACTTCCTCTGCTTCTTTCAGGACACCAATTTGCCTCATTTTAGACTCTCCGTCTGATGTTTTAAATTCAGCATTCACTTCGGCCGTCTCGGTAACTGACATTTCTTGATCTGCCTGATAAGTCCTAACAAGTCTGATGTAAGGCTTAATCAGGTGATAACGGTCTGAGAGTGTTGCGAGGAGTTAATAGCTGGGTGGGAAATCCAGCATGAAATTTTAAACTACATTACATAAGAGACAATGGGGACTTTCTTGATTTTTAGGGGGGGTCGGTATTTAGGAGGACACTGACAAAGCAGCAAAGCAAATAACAAATCATCATATATGGGGGGTTGTATTTGGTTACAAGTGAGTATCATGTCCTCAAAGACAAAGTCTTTCAGGAAGTGGGCAGGCATAAAGGTTTGAGTGAGCTATCACAATCTGAATTGTGATAGGTGATTGGGTTGGAGAATATCCAGAACTGCAACTCTCAAGATGGTTTCACAGAATTAATACTAAAAGTGGTCCTAAAAAGGAACATGGTGAACCAGCAACAGCAGAGTGACTCTGTGATTCATCTGAGAAGTAAGGGCTGGCTTCTGTGATTCAGACCAACCGATGAGCTTTTGTAGCTCAAATTTGAAGCAGATAATGCTGGTTCTGAAAGTAAATGGCAATGACAGACTATAGAGTACCAGGAAAAGGTGGCCAGTCTGATGAAAAGCAGTTTATTTTACACCAAGCAGATAGCAGGTGTAGTGAGGTCTTGGAGGATTGCAGGATCCCTTAGCTCATCTTCAGCAATCCTAGTAGGGTTCATACCTTGTTGTGTTGCTTATATAGCAAAAATGGCCAAATATACTATTTGGCAGGAGCTCATGGAGAGAAAAGAGAATTTAAAGCCAATCAGTACTAAAATATCACAATAAGTGCATGAGACTAGCAGCTGTAATGTAGTCTTTTAGATAGCTGGCTTCTTATTAAAAAACTTTTCATGCAAAGTAGAGAAATCACCTTTAAAACTTCTAAGCATATATAATCCATGGCTCTTTATGCACATTTCTATCTTGTAACTACAGTTGCCACATTCACCATTATCGTTATCATTATCTTCCACAAACTATTATCCTATAATAGGCCTTGTAAGTCTGTTGTGTCTGCTGCCCAGTCATGAATGTGTGGGTGTAAATGATAGCTGGATTATGCAGATAATGCTGATAGCTGGACTTGTCTTCAGTATTAACTGACTGAGGATTGCCATGAGACCTTTCTCTTTCTCTCTCTGTCTCCTTGCTTTCTTTGTCTCCCTGTTTGCAAGCTCCCCTCAGCATCTGATCACTGTTGCTAGCTGTGAACTTGGCCTGAATACGACATGTGTGTGAGAGCACAAATGACACATTTACCAAGCCAGTTTCGCTTTGCTGATGCTTTTAGCCCCATCACATTCTTTTTATTTCACCGCCAGCACTGTTGGAAAAAGGATTTCTGCCTCCCATCAGCAAGACTCTTTGGTTATGCCCACAAGCGGCTAAATACCATTTGGATGAGAGAAGCTTTCTGCCTGGGCCATGAAACAACCTCAAAGATGCTTTGCGGGTCTAAGCTAAGCTGAAACTGCGCTATAAATTCAGTCAAAAGCTTTTCTGCATTCAGAAACCTTTACGTTTATCTGTGTGTGAAGATAAATATTTTTAACCCGAATTTTAACCAGAATTCAAAATGGCATGAATAACCTACTGTTGTACTGCTATAAAAAACTTCTCATTCGCCTTATTAATCTATATTTAATGTGTTTGGCTGACAAGACAAATTTGAAGATACAGTATTCTCCTTTTGTTAGATTTTTTTTTTTCTTGTCTATTTCTCCAGCTGTTTAAATGCTCCATCTTCACCCCTGATCCTGTGTTATTCTCCAGCTTATTGATCTGCTGATGAAATTTACTGACATATTTTACTGGAAAAGCCTAACGGCAGCAGAAATTAGGTTCAGTGATAGCAGAGACATAATGTGAAAAACAAAATACAATTTATCCGTTCAAACCAAGACTTCTCATGAACTGTAAGTCAGCCAATCAATCAATGAAATAGTCCTGAGTGACTGGAGCAAAATAGATTTTAGTTATAATCTCATGCAGAACCTTACAAAGAATTTGCAGGTTTAATTAAAAAAGACTCTTATTGATATGTTTAAATGCTTTCTGACTATAACTGTGCTATTCATAGCTGAACTCTGAAAATGACAGGCCTTTTCAGGCCCCGGCTGTTTGCTAAACCTTATTCACAGATTGAGCATCAGTAATTCACCACGACAGGCAGCCTTATTATCTCACCCAGAAACCTGAACAACCAGTTCCCTGATGCTGCACTTTTGTCCCACGTTAACCCCCGTCAGCGTCTGTGACAGGTGTGTGAGGCAGCCTTGGCCAGACTTGGTTTGCATGCAACTCAGAACACACTGTACTTGATGCCTGGTCATCTTGCCTGTGCATAGTTGGAAATAGCTCAGGAATCATTACCAAGACCTGTCAAGCTGATTTGAACCCAGTAGGACAGAGAATGAATGTCTTTGCATTGGTTTATGTTAATTGCACAGCTTTATTAATGGATTCACCATAATTGTTTCTCTTTGGGAGTTTTCTTATACAGGATGTTGTTGTTTAAAGCAGCAATTCTGAGGTACAATGCAGCACTAAATTGAAGAGCAGTTCCTTTAAAAGGCCGTGGTCAGTAATTGTTTATCTTCTTTAAGTTGCGAGATGCAATAATGGAACAATATTTAGTTTAAACCTGGACAAAAACATTTCACAGAAAATACTGTTGTCTGTTTCTCTTCATAATGAATATGATAAAAAGCATAACAATGTGCCTAATGACTTGATGCTGTAATGTAAGACATTACTTTAGCAAGGAGGTTGACAGTAATTTTGAGAAAACATTTTTTTGTGTGTGTGAAGTCAACTCACTGAAGCTAAACAGCCAGAAAGCAAAGATTTATGGGTCTGTCTGATATCCAACCTCAACATGAGATGCAAGGAAAAGCTAAAATATATATATTTTTTTGAAGAAATGGACTCGGCTTAGAGATCATGTGAGGAGTTTTGTCATTCCTTTGCAGGTTTTCTGTTCACGTCCCACTAAGAAGAGACACCAGGACAGACTCCCAATAGCTGGACGGCTGCTTTTCCCACAGAGCCACAAATCAAACACACAAAGTCAAAAGAGAGCAGGAAGTGTACACTTGTTTGTTTTATTGATCTATAGTTTTTTCAATAAATCATCAACAGGATATCGTCTCTCTTCTAAACAACATTGATCCTCAGCATCTCAGTGAAGAGCAAGCAAACTCTCTATAACATCCAATGAGCTGTACTTCTCCAGTTTTTACACAGCCGGGGATGAGGCATCAGTGTCTGATGGCCTCCCTGCTGAGCTGCAAACCTGCCTGTGCTTCTGCAACAGACAGCTGTTCTAAAACAAGTAGGATAGCAGCACTTTCAGGCTTTTTATCTGGAACAAATGGCTGCTCTCTTGCAAAAGTCCACAAGCTCTTCTTCACTATTCCTAAACACTGAAACTGTCTTTGAACACCAATAATTACTGGAAGAGATCCTGGTTATGGACTAAAAATGATCAATGAAGCTGAAATAACAAGATGTATTTGGGGTTTTTAATATTAAATACAGTTGAAGGCAGACGTTTACATCTACTCATGAACTTAATGAATTTATTTAAGATTTCTTGCAATCCAAACATACATAGAATATCATATAGTCTTGATATAGTGTGGGCAGGCCTACTTTAACAAATTGCAGTTCTGCTCACTGTTTTTGAGGTTCTCAACAACCTCCTGGCAGAATATGTGACCACCCTTTCTGGTAAAAACATTAAATTTCCTAAACGAATTGATTTCTTGGCACAATGTTTCAAAAGGCCTGAGTAGAATCTTAATGTTCACCTTATTTATTCATACAGAAGCCAGTTGTGATGCTTGTTTGCATTCATTAGCCTAATAGGACATCAAACTTCCTCCCTAATGAAAAAAAAAACTTACTCCCATAAGTCCATTATTCTTTCCTCTTTGTGCAATGAACCAGACAGTACCACTGAGAGGAAAACAGCCCCACTCCTTGTTGCCACCACATTTTCTACTGTGTCATTTAATGTGAAGCCTTTACTTTGACTTTTCCAAACAGATTTCTTCTTATTGTGGTCAGATAGCTTAATGTTTCTCATCTGAACCTAAAACACTTTTCCAGAAGACAACAGGATTCACAATAATAGGGTTGCTTTGTGGAAACCAGATATCAGGGATGGCCAAAGATTTGGTTTTTCCTCAGAAGCCTATTTGAACATGTCTTGACTGTCTTGAAACATGTTTCCCTTTGGCCCAGTTTATGCATGTCAGTCCAACTCTACACAGAGGAAGGAATATGATAAAGTGCTTTGATAACTGAAATGAGACAGTCTATTGAGATAAAGAGAGAGGCCTGGTGAGCTAAGAATTACAAAGATGGGAGAAGAAATTGTCACTTTGTTTCTTCGCATTTATTCAGGCCACATTACATTGGCTCCAAAGCAACCTCTGCTACGTTGTTTCTACAAAGTGATCACTGAAACTGGAGCTAACATGGACATAAAAGATATGACTAATGCTCATGGTTTGCTGAAATATTTTTTGACTTATGTCTAAATGAAAAAAGGAAAGAATGAAAAAAAACATTGTCTTTCAACAGAGCAAAAGCATTTATCATAAATAAATGATGGCAAAATGTCACTTCAGGTATTAGAAAACAGCAGAAAAGCTGTGCAGCTGAAGGAGGCAGAAATTATCCCAGAGTTTAACTGTAGTTGGACTACTATTTCTGGAGCTTTTTGTTCTCTCCAACAGCTGTTCCTGAAAGTATTTTTATTCCTTTGTGCATCAATTTGGTCTTTTAAACCACTTAAAGTTGCAGGATGTAGTAGGTTGCAAACTGTAGAAGGTCTTTATGCCGGTTTGTTTTTTTTAGTGCAGGTTTTGGCAAGAACCAAAGACTCAATGATAACCTCTATGGTTGCCAACTGTATTATTTCAGAGACCAGTTTTGATGCGTCATGGATAATTTTCTTCTATGTTCTGCCCAAGTGAGTCAATTGTTCTCTTTTTGGATTTCAACCACTTGAAATACACCAATATCTCACACAATAAAACAGTTCCACACCATGATGCTACCACCATCATGGTTTACTCTTGAAATGCTCTGAGGCTTAATGGCCTGATCCTGGCTTCTTCAAATGTACCTCTTGTTATCAAAGTAGTTCAGTTATTGTCTTGTCTGACCTCAAACTCTTTTCTTCAGCAGACATTTAACCTGTTCCTATGGGTATTTCAAAATTTCAGTTGTGGTTCATAGTACCAATTTGGAGCAGAAACCACTTTTAAAGGTTTAAAGTATTCATAGTCCTACTTGAGTAGCTCTTATTTGCAAGAAGAATACTTGTGTTTGAAAAGGCAAAATGGTTGCCTTTTCAAGCTGTAACTGCTAAATTTGCTTTGCACAGGCATGTGCATTACAATTTGCAGCAAGTCATTGACTGTTTGATTTGTAAAATAAGGTCTCCGTATCTGAAACAAAAGACTTGATATAGATTTTTCCAAGTTTAGAAGCAGGTTAATCTCATTGAACCCTTTCTGCTCAAAGATGACTGAAGCTTAGGAGAGGATAAAGATACAACCTGTTCTTATGCTGGTGTTTGCCCGCCAACACCGTGAGTGCATAAAGTTTGCAAAGTTTCCTTCTGAAATGTACTGTCAGTATGGAATGTGAGAATAGTTTCTTTGGTCTATTTCTCCATGCATGTTTATTCTGCACTGCCAACTTCCATATCTTTTCTCCAGCTCAATTTTATGGTTTTAAAATTTCACTCTTGACTATTCTGTTACTGAGCAATATACTGGAAGATAATTTGAGAAACCAACCAGGCTCTTAAAAAAATCATTCAAGGCTAAATAATTGCTCAAATCAGCGTTTTTTATTTTTATTTTTTAACAACGGCCCAAACAACATTTTTGAAAAAGAAAAACGAAGAATTATAACAAAGCTTTGCACTTTTATGTGGCTCCAGGCAGCTCTTTTAAAAAAGAAAAATATTTCTTCCTGGCATCACTCATCCCATTGTTTTGGTGTCCACACAATATGCTCAGCAATAAACTGCAGATCAGCAGCTGCTAGCAGAAAGTAGGATAATGGATCATTTTGAAGCTTAATTTGTACAAAACAGGAGCTAATTTGACAGAGTATATGAAATTAAATTCAGATTCAGGACAGACTGTCCATACATTGCAGTATTCAAACATTATGCAAGAATACTTGTTTTAGGATAATGGTTTCTCATAGCTTGTTTCACAACACTAAACAAACCTATTGCTTAAAGTTGCAGCAGGTAACTTTTATGAAAATATTTTTTTTTACATATTTGTTAAAACGTCTGACAGCATAATATGAGACAGATAATTTATTAAAGAAAAAAAACAAAAAATCAATCTCTGATGTGTGGTCCTACAGTGATCTTCAGAAATACACCGCCTCTGAACAGAAGCAACCAATCAGAGTCAGGAGAATGGGTGTAGCGTTGTCAATCATCCTTGTGTACACACTGCTCATACCCTGCCCTTGCTCTATGCTGCACTACAGAAACTTCCCCACAGCACAGTCTGCTGTGAATGCTTGTAAGCATGGCCACCGATAAAGGCAGATAAACATTAGGTTGTTTCTTTGTCATTAGCACAGTTCCATCAAACGAACAATCTTGAGCTTGCACGCAGTGTGTGGAGGAGAGTGTGAGCAGCGTGTACATGGGTATGATTGACAGCGCTATAACCATCTTCCTCTGCTGGGAAGGTTCACCAGTCTTCCATATTTTCTCAGTTTCCAGACTGGGTTTCAATGTGGTTCAGTTTGTAACCATTTTTCTAGAAAGGTGGGAATGACATTCATTTTGTTTTAAAATGTCTTCCAATGTGAGCAAGATGGCTTGTTTGTAGTTACTTTTTATCCTACATCAGGTTGTGAGACATGTTCTGTTCTAGTGGTCCTGTGATTCTACAGACCAGGCAGGGTCTAGGTCTCTCTGGTGAAATCTAATCACAAAATTTGATTAAATACAATTAAGTCATGATTGTGTAGGGTTGAAATAATTTGAAATCTGTATTAGGTACTCAATAGGTAATCTTAGTCTGATATTAAAATTACTTTTAACTGTGACGAGCAAAAACAGTGAAAATTTATAATGCAGCAAATCCTTCTGTGCTTTAATATTTCCTGTATGACACCAGTAGACAGCTTAATTAAACAAATCCTTTATTGTTTGCAATACCCTCCTTAGTTTATGGGAAAGTTACATCAGTTCTGTGACTTCAGCTTTTTAGATTTAATAAAGTAGTCCTTGTTCACTTCATGTCACTGCCACATTTTTTCAGTTATGAATGAAGTTGCAGAACCTTTTACAAACTCTTTACAGAAAATCATTTTTTCTTTCTGTTCAGGTTTTTTTTACTGAAGAATTATTATATTTATGTCTCAGAGACTTCAGAAAAGCTTGGATGAACAAAGACATTCCTCAGGCACCTGAATACCAATCACTTTTAGTACTTTAGAATTTTTTTTTTTATGTATCAAAATGCATTTAAACATGTACTTTTACACTAAGGTAACACAAATATGAGCAGTGACTGGCTTGGACCTGTAGGCTGTCATGCTGTGGCGTATATCACTATCAGTATTTTATTGAAAAATTGATGCACTAGATGGTGGATTGCCTTGCCAGAAAATCTGTAGTGAATCATCACTCAGGGCTGCCTAAAGCCCACTGAAACAGCTGGGTGGGTTGTCCCCTCTGTCCACTGCCTGTCAGGGGAAACACTACTAACCACTGAACACCTGTTTCACACAGTAACCAGTCTATGCCCTGAAGGGAAAACAGTTGAGACTAACGTTCCCTTACTGCACGAAGAAACTACCAGGTTCTTGAAAGCAAAGGAGAAGGCATTTGGAGAAAGAAGCATGAATAGCTGGGAAGGGACATCGAGAATTGGGAGTGTGGAGGATTGGTTGCTGCAGAGAAGAGCAGAAATAGATCATGAAATGAGTTAAAGGAAGAATTAGAATTCTGGTGGGAAAGTGGTTGGTGATAAATGGGCCTTAAACAAAAGATTAAGCTTACAGATCAGTTGGGATAAGATAGGAGAATAAAATGGGATCCACTGAAGCTGGAAAACCTGAAAAAAAAAAGTCTCCTAGGAAAAGCAGATTTTCTTTGATTAATATATTGGAAAGCTATCCATCAATGCCACTCTGCGGGAACTTCATTAAAATCAAAGACAAACTGGAACTTACTGGGACCACATATTGGATCAATCATGTCAGAGCAGAGAGAAAACGAAGATTTCCTCCTAAAAATAAGCATTCTTTCTCCTCTTTTCCTTAAACATTCAGATCCACAGGATGGAACGGTTACAAAATCAATTTTGTCTCTTTTGTACTCTGAACAACACAATTTCCAGCATTGAAAAACACTTTCTGATTGTATTGCAACAGACTATTTGCAGAATGAGTGTTTGCAATCTTCACAAAGTGCAGCTGCTCTGTATCATGTTTTGACACGAGTCATGGTGCAGAATTTCTGTCTGACACTTGCACTCGGGTGAATAGCACCAGATTGTGCCACATCAACAGCACTTGGAAAACCTCAGAAAGGCTCCTTCACTGTGAACATGATGAATCTGTGTTGAGTTCACTATCTGCTTACATGGGTGCTATGTGAATAGCCACCCTGATGGTGTTGAGGAGAAACACAATAATGAGGGGAAACTGGGGCACAATGGTGGCAACCGTGCCCGCCATGCAGCTCGGGAGGCAAACTGTAGAACAGCTGTGAAGAGTCAGAATGGTGATGAAGAAGAGCAGCGGAGATGCTTAACCTTCTGAGATATACAAAGGATTTACACTCCACTACAGAGCCTGTGGACTCTGCCTATGCTTTGCATCAAAAGACATTCACACCGTGAAAGGTGGGCCTGGGGAGAGCTGCAGCAGGTTTCCACATCTATTCAAGGAAACTCTGCAAACTCTGTTTGCACTGCTCTCCTGTTAAATTGAAAAAAGCTAATAGAATCTAACTAGTGGAAATTGTATAACACATCTACTTTCACATTTTAAAACTCTCTATGTGATATGTTGCTTGCCCTCAATTTATTTGCATTGAAGCAGAATATAAATCAGACAAACTGATTTTTCATTATGTAGTTGATTAATTGTTTTCATCTCACTAGATTCCAACATAGGGAGCACATATTGGAATGCATTTAATTTCCCAGAAAGTCATTGGCAACTGGAGAGATTCTCATTTGCACAATTTCCTGTAATTGCTTTTCTTGTTTTCTTTACATTTTCTATAGTTGCTTAAAGTCCTGTGTGGTCTGCCCCCTTGCATATCCTGACATGTTGCCAGACTACTGGATAGAATGCAATAACTATCCATTCACACGTTTACTCCAATAAGGTCCTTTCATGATCTTCAATCTAATTGACAGGCATGTTTGTAGTCTGTTAATGTAAACTGATTTTCCCATGTAGGCAACTAGAAAGCTTTCAAAGTCAACTTGGTGTTTTTAGATGCCAAATAAGGTAGTTTAACTACCTTATTTGGTATATAGTAAAGCCCTATATTTACTTTCATATGTCTTTAGCCAGCCAGCTTCCCATCTTGAAGAGGTGATGTGTTGATTAAAGATGATCTGCCCAGCAGTCTGGTTTGCAATTTTTTAACAAAAACCTCCAGAGCAGTGATGTGTGTCACCAATACATATTCATACTTGAGATGAGTTGCTCTGAATTGCACTGAAATAAATTCAATCTCTGGACTTTACCCAAGGCTGGTTAACCTCAGTTGACCAACATCGTGTTTAGAACTGGAGATATCAGACACTCTTTTTCCATTTGACCCTCCATATGGACTGTGCCGAGTTCCCCTCTAGACCTGCTTTGGTTAAGGAATGCTAGCTTGACTTATTTAAAACTCATGTGTGCTGAATTATGCTGAGTATATTTGTGAATTATGGCTGAGGGGAGTGACTTTGGTGCTATAGTGGTTCTGTTTTTTGAAAGCTGCCATAGAGTAACACTCCCCAAGTTGTTGCTGAGCACTGTTGGTCAGCTGGCTGAAAGGACGCTTCTGTGCTTTGCCCCGTCATTAGGTCAACAGATTTGTAGATACATTTATATTACATAGATATATTTCAGATAGCTAAAAATTCAGACAGTCATGGTGTGACAACTTAAGAAGTAATTGTAAATTTTTTGTACTTGTAAATATATATCAAAATATGAGTAACAATAAATAATTGTTATAGATTATATTATGTAAACTGCAATAATCAGCAATAGGAATAACTGTTGCTCTCCTATTTGAAATAAAACCAATAGGACCTTATTTTATGTTTCTATTCTTGTGGTGGTTACTTAATCTTGTGAAACACTTTATCTCATTGCTATGATACTGAGGATCTAATGCCAGCCCAAGAGTAGTAGAGTGAAATACCAATTGCTGTGTTATAAGTAAAGCCTTCAGGAGCCCATATCTTTGAAAATGAATCGAATACTTTTAATAGAGCTTGGATTCTCCTAACCTTAGGTGGTAATTTTGTCTTCTACACCCATCAAAAACACAATGACTTTAGTTTGCATGCTTGCCATGTCTCACCCTGAAGGATTCTGTTGATCCACACATTTCCTGCTCTGACACTGCCGTGAAGGCTTGACACATGCAGATTCCTGGAAGAGATGTGCTTTCGCCCAGCAAGATAACGCTGAGGGAGTGATGGGAGGAAAAATAAGCATAGCTCCACGGAAGGACATCCGGGTGTTTCATTAGCCCTCGGTTGACCCGCCTGAGTTGTGGCTCTGCATCCAAAGTTAATGCAGCGTGAAGCTCAGAGTTGCCCCAGAAAAACAACAGCAAGAGAAAAGGACAACGCTGGCGAGTTAGGAATGGATGTATTTTAAAACTAACATTGCAGGATTAGAAGAAAGATGAATTGATTTAGAGTTTCTGTGTTATGTGTTTTATACTAACTTAGTCTTTATAGATAGCTTGACTTTTCGCACAAAGTACATAAAAGTGGTAATTTATCTCCATAACAAAAGTTCTTCACAAGACCCTCAAAAGAAAAACAGGATTTAATATTTAATTTAAAGCTCAGAGAATGCTATTGTCAAATTCCAAAAATAGAACAGAAGGTTTTTGTTGACAGTTGGAACTGTTTACACTGCAGAGTAAAGCCTCCTCAAGCAAATTATTTTCATTTATTTCATTTTCCCTTTAAAAATCTTGCCTTAACAGAAACTTTTTGTGGAGTATTGCTTTTTTGTTTTGTTTTGTTTTTAAATGACTTTAAGGACAGTCCACACTGGAATGATTCTTGAGAGACAAGTGTATCGATGTCCAGCCCTTTACCCTTTCTCTGTCGTTCTATAGCCAGATTCAATGCAGAACTAATTATTTTCCTGCCTGGTAATTGATGAAGTTTAAAGCCAAAGTCATGGGATGAGTTGGCGGAAGACTGGAATACAGGCAGGAATATTTTTAATAAATGTGAATTCCAAAATACATCCATTCATAAACAAGCTTATAAAAAAAGGACAGCAGTAGGTGGAACTGAGCAGAACGCTAACGGGCATGGCAACAAGGTGATCTGACAATAACTGAAAGAACTTAAGAAATATTTGTAAACAAATGAGGAATGATTGTTACAAGTGAGGCTAATTCAGGAATGTGCAGCAGCTGAGGGAGAGGGGGACATTGAGGGATATTAGCTGGAGAATGGCAGTAAATTAATTTACAGAGAATTGAGAAAACTAACAAAACTTACTAAAATGTTAATAAGATGATTAGAATGTAAAACACAAGGACAAGATGGCTTACCACTTTATGTCCAGTCATCTTAAATCTCTTTATGACAGAATAGCTATGTACTTCTTTGCATACCATACATTTTTCACTGTCCTTAAATTTGTCTACTGAAGCACATCAGTTCAATCTAGATGTTGAAGAGCATTTGTTTACACGTACACCGTCACCAACCCAAGACCCTACGTGACAGCTGACCTCAAAAATGACGGTTCCCATCGCTATCTCACTTTGACTCCTCCCTGGCTCGTGGGCCGCACTGGCAGCTGTCAGGCACAGAGCGGCATGCGACCAGGCATCAGACGTCCTGGCATTTTGCCCCTCTGTATGTGACAAGAGGCTGACTGACAATGGCTGCCAGGCTGACAGCCCTTTCAGCCGGCGTCCCCGTGTCCTGGGTTCCAAATGTTATCATTACAGCGGGGGGACGAGTATCATCATTTTCTCCTCGCCGAACATGGAAGCACTCCCAGCGAAAGTGGCTGCGGTGCAACGGCAGTCAGCGTTGTGTGAATGACAAGATATTATGGCAGCTGTAGTGACAATGGTTCATGCACACCAGGGGCCATAAAAGTAATTCATTTGCTGTCTCCCTCTGTTTCAACGACAAATCTACAATTATGGCTCAACCTTCGTTGCCCTTTAGTTGGGGGGAAATGGGTTCCTGCCTGGGGATGGATTTTGCTGTCACAAAAAGGGAGGGAAAAAAATGTTAAAATCCAAGGGTGGCAGAAAGTGGGAAGAATAATGGCCCTCTGTAACCATCAATGAGTTACAGAGGGCAACTCCTGTACCAGCCAATCAGAAATGAAGCCAATCATCAAGAGGGTCTTAATCACTTAACTTGGTGCCAAAACCTGAAATATTAATTTGGACCACTGGTAAAGCCTTAAGGTTAGTGTATCTTTTATTGTAGCTGAGGAATTTCAATAATTTCATCATTACCTTATAGTGCAGCAAATTAATTTATTCTATGATTTATTGAATGTTTTTCCAGAGGTGTAAAAATCTAAAAGCAGACTGCATTTTATTATAAATATAATTGTGATAAAATGGACCTAAGTGACACAGAAAGAAAGGCAACTAAGGGATAAGTGGTGATACTAGAGAGCAGACAATCAAAGGAAAAGCTCTGCAAATGAGGGAGTCAAAGGCCCGCTGCCCTCACCAAACAAAGTAGTTCATCCAAGAGTCTCTACCCTGGCTCCAGATTAATAACAAAGGGAGGAGGGACAACATCTCTGATTACTGTTTCTCAGACCCTCCACTCTAGTTATTCACGCTGGTCTCATGGGTGGGAGTTACAGAACAAAGTACCGATGTCCATGATTACCTGCTTTCAATATGCTCTCCTCTCCATTGTGCTGTAGCTGCACAGGCCCAGCCGTCAATCACCACTGGTGAATAGCTGAACATCTTTCCCTTTGTTGGAGGTAACCGGATGAAAATCACCACCCGGGGAGAGGTTCTAAGCTTCTTGTTTAAGATAAGACTGGGCACTTTATGTGCAGAATTAATATGGTTTGGTTGGCTTATAAATCTTGTCAATCAGACAACGGCAGGGAAAGGACACTTGTCACTCCGAGTCTGTTTACGCTCAGTGAATTATTGCTCCACTGGCTTGCTCACACACAGATAAACCTACAAATATGCATGTACACATCCAGATACTTAAGCTGTCAGTGACTTTGAGTGACATTCACACATCTGTGGTTGCATGCTCGGTTCTTCATTCCTTACTCCTACTCCAAAGCTCGTCACACAGTTGGGTTGTTTGCGATGAGCAGAAGGAAAGGCAAAGAGAAAAAAAAAAAAGATGAAAAATGAGCCAAATCGTGTCAGACCGCTGGCAGCCCCCATCAAATGCATCAATGGGTCCAAGGTGTGCAAGGACAGGGTGCAGGTTTTATGACTACTGCTGAACATAAATACAAGCTGAGAATGTGAAATGGAAATATGTCTGTAGGGCAGAAAAAGAGAAAAAAGATGCACATTTTGCAGAAAATAAATGTAAATGTCAGCCAAAGTCAGAATGGGTTCTATCAGGTATTTTATCTGAGTCTAAAACTTGCACCGGATAATATTCCTTGAAGAAAGAACCCATTCCTCCCTACAGTACCCAGACATCACATACTGTACAAACATGACTGGATTAACCTGCCTGAGTTCCTAGCTAATCCTCTCCATTCCATCCCACACTCCCTGTGCAATGTGAAGTGCTGCCTCTGGTCATAATACTGAATCAAATACGTATGTTGACTCAGGATTATGCAAAGCTTACAAGCTAAAACTGACATAATGTTTTTTTTTTGAACAAAGGATTTTTACATTTCTTTACACAGACTATTCCAAGAAGTGAAGTTCCTTGTGTTTTTTTACTTTGGGCCAGTAAAATTCACTTTTAACATTTGAATGGTGGTTCTGTGGAATACTTATGGGCACTCAGTGTCTTTGTACTTTCGGCAGTGAGGGCAGGTGCCAATGCTTATTGGAAATTAAAATTAGCATCTCCTTAATGCAGAGGTAAGCATGAAGTGACGGCTGTTCTGATATTTAACTTTAGAAAACACAGTGGACCAACACCAGCAGATGACATGGGTCCACGAATCATCACTGATTGTCCAAACTTCTCACTGGACTTCAATCAAAAGTTTCTAACATTGTTTTGTTTTCAGGAGTGAATGAACACAAATAGTGTAACAGTAGTAAACCTTATCCTCAATATGTTCCTGTGTAGTGGCACTCCAGCTGCAGTTTACACGGTCAATTTCCCCCATTCTCTTGAAAGAATGTTGCTTTGCAATCCTCCAATGGCTGCAGTTTTTCCTTTTGTTTGGAAAAACAAAAGGATACAGCGGATACAGCGCCCTAGCAGCCAGTTTCTCTTGCAGTGATGCTGTCTGGGTTATGATGCTTGTTTATAATATGAGTGACAGGCTACTGGATAACTCTGAAGTCAGTGGTCCTCTCCAAAATTGACACAAGTCTACAGGGGGTTAGATTTGGATGTGACCAGAGGCTTAAGCAAAATAAAAAGTTTCAATCTGCCCTTTTGCACTAAACAAAAACTAGGACATACTAACCTAAAAAAGGATGATGACTTTCAGGCTTGGTTAGCTCATCTGAACAAACAATTTTCAACCATCAATGTACATCTTTGAACAGACATGTTCTTACATATTACTTTTCAACCACATTATGTTGTATAAAAGTAAAGAAACAATTAATTTTTTTTATTTTGATTTTGCTTGGGTTTGATTCTTTTGTAATATACATTTGTTTATTTAAAGTGCTTTTAAACCTTTCCTTTTCACATGTGAATCATTCACTTATGATCTATAGTAGAACTTCAATGTTTTGGTCTGAATCCCTCGTTATAGTAGCTCCACAGACCCCTTGTTTTTTGGGGGTTTTTTGTATGTAGACGAGGTATTTCACACCCCGTCCCACTGAAGAGGACTCTGGTGCCATTAGAATGCATATGTGAATGACAAGCAGATCGGAGACCATTCCAAAAGCAGGAAGTAGACTGGAGCGCAGGGCATTCTGGTTAAATATAACCAAAACAAGCCAGAGTCTAGTGCAGATGGCCTTTTGCCAAGAGAAATCCTACAATCACCAAAATCTGATGCTACTCCATTTTTGTTTTCTTTGGTGGTTTTTGATACAGCGTCACTGCAGGCAGGAAATTAAACATGTTTTCAAAGGGTTGTGCAATTTGACAGTGAACCACACCAACTGAAAATGTATAAGCTGCAATTTTGGTCCCTAATCAAAAACAGTCTGCCAGATTATCTGGCGTGAAAACACCAATAAAGAAACTTTTTTTCTGGCATTAATTTTTCTCCTGATGTGTATTGCTAAATGGAGAGCAACAAATGGAAATCTTAACTAGATGCAGCAGAAGATTGCCTTCCAAGCAAGTCTCCTATGGAGTGATATTTTTTTCAGTATAAGTAAATATACAGTAATTTTCCTTTCAAGTACCATTTTGTATCCCCTGCTGCTGCTTATTATAAAGAAGTTATTTCATCCTGCAGTTTCAGAAAACTAATTTATGACCATTGTTAATGTCCCAGAATTTTCTAAGTTTGGACTACATTAAACACTTGAAGCTCTGTACACCGGAGTAAGTAGGCTTTTAATATCCTCAAAGTCTCAGATATTCCAAGGACAAAGTCATGAAATGTTCTAGCAAACTAAAGAGCTAGACCTAAATGTAAGTCAAGTGACAATGAAGTGTTTTTATTCCAGATACTTAAAATCTCTTAAGCATCTACCTAATTACTGTCAGAGGTTCAGATAATGATGGACAGGTTTACATACCCACTCATTTTTATATTTAAAGCAAGCGCTTTTCATGTGCTTGCTTTAAATATAAATGGCATGGGTATGTTGGCATTGTTTTTGGCTGAGTTATGTGCGGTAATAAAAAAAAATTATGCAAATTATGCAAATCGCCCGGGCTCGGGCGGGTGGAGGTTAAGTGGTTAATGTTTATTAGCCATCAGCTTTCCCCTTGAATAACACCAGCAGACAGAACAATCTAATAAATTTAAACTGTGTACCAAGAGTTTAGATTTTGATTGAAGCTCCATAATTAAAACCCTTTATTTCAGTCATTTGAATTGTAAAAATACAAGTGAATAAGACTTTTTCTATGGGTTTTATTTTACTTATTGCATCCAATCTGTGTGCTTTTGAGCTACAGTAGGTTTTATAGTCAGTTTAAGTTGTCAATTTCAAACATGTTTCTTGAAAAATATGTATGAACATGCAATAAAAACCTTGACTGAGACGTTCTAGTTTGAGGAAAAATGTAATTAGTCAGTTCAAGTCAGTAATTGGCTGACTTGAACAGATTTTTCTCAAGATCCAATTCAGTTGAAAACATGAATTTTCGGTAATTGTTCAGAATAGATGAAGTAGCTGTAGTGTCATAAACATACAAAGTAGTCTAGAAACAGCATTGCCACAGGATTGGTTTCCATGGTTATGCTTGAAGCAGTTCTCACTCCGTTACACAGGCTAGAGTATTTTTTCAATATACAGAAACCGAATGAAGGTATTTTATATTTGAGAACTACACTCAAATAGTGTGGGTTTCAGCAAGAAACCAGGGGCTTCAAATAGGACAGAATAAAACAATTTCCTCCTCCTTTATTTATACTTGTGTAGTTTTTTTACACATCTTTTTGCTTTCACCAAGTTTGACTTTTAACCTACTTTTTAAAAAAAGTTTCTAACGTCACTTCAACGTGTCCTATTGAGATCTGGCTAAAATCACATTAGGTGGCACTATGGACTCTAAAATAGGAGGAACAAACAACATTGTAAAGTGATGTGCTCAAAAAGCAAAAATTGTCTGAATTTCTATCATATCTACGTATGTCCATGCATCCATCCAGATGAACACGCTTATCCTGGCAGGGCTGTGCAGGTAGCTGGTGTCCCAAAGATCCAGGGGACAGTATTCGATGTATTTGTTCGGCAATTACTGTAAGAACCCATGTTTTTGCAACCAAACAAATTAGATACCTTTTGGGTGATCTAATATCACATTTTAGGATAATTTTGACAAATATGTGGTGGAAAACTGGAAAACATCTCTGAATAAAATGCACACTATCAACCAATTGTCTGTTTTCAATCCCTTATAGTTTCTGATTGCCACTGCAGATGTACTCTTAAAAAAGAAATGGCTGAATGAAACTAAGGTGTGAAGGAGATCCTTTGATCAATAATGTCCCACAGGCCATGAATGTAGTTATTTGCAGAAGAAAATTACCTTTGATGGAGGATGTATATACAATGGTGTGAGTGTGTGTATGGATGACAGAGAGATTAGGTACGGGTGGATTCGTCTCAGGTGTATGAGACGAATGAAGAGTGACCTAATGCATCACTGCGACACTGACAATAGCAATACTGACAGGCAGTAACAGAGGAATCTTGAGGGATTCCTCCTCATCCCCAGAGCGAAGTGAAAGTGACTGTGGGATGAGATTTGGGGAGTCAGGGAGGTGGCAGGAGAAAAGTGTGAAAATCACCTTGCCCAAGGGTATCCCTCACAGATCAATATCTGAAAATTGATGCCAAACAGTGAGTAGCTACACGCCTGGGCTGTGCGCGAGTGTAATAGTCCTAAACATAGCCAGATGAACAGGAGCTCTACAATTCAGTTTTTCTTTAAACAACACAGATGAAAAAACAGTTGTAATGAATATGGTTGCGTTTCCCACGCATTCATATTTTCACATTTCAATTTGAGGCTCTTGTGTTTCAAATATATAGTTCAACTTGCCTGATGTGGCCTTGTGTCTGGTATTTATGAGCATTTTGCATCTTACCCTACTTAGGGCTTCCCCCAGCATATTATAAGCCTGGCAGGCTACCAGGCTTTTCTTGCTCCCCCTCCAGGCTTGTTGTTTGTTTATTTTAACTAGTTCGAAGCAGCCCAGGTTTATTCTTGCAGATATTGTTTTAAAATTATCTAGAGATTATTTGTTAAAGAACGGTTGCAAATACAAACTGGCTGGTTCAGGTTATCCAGCTCTTCCTCTACAATGTCTCTGTGGATTTCATTTTTTACGATTTGTTAAATCCTAGTACATGGTTCTATAGTGCGATGGCCCATATAAAATGGCTCTGAATATTTAATGCTCACATCAAGCTTTATAGGTCTTCTTTTTATGTACGTTGAAATTTTAAACATCCTTTGCAGTTGTAACTAAAAACTTTAGAGTTTGGCAAAGGTCACCAAATTCAACTTCAGATTCATGTGGTTCCATCAGCTGTTGAAGAATGAAGCAGTGTTCTTTCATTACTCAACTATCCATGGTCGATTGCAGATTTGGCCTAAATTTCCCAGATTCCTTGAAGTTGAACACTAATAGTGGGAATGTTATAAAACTACTTACTTTCTTGTAGGAACATAGTTGTTAAACACTGTTAATCCTCCAAACCTTTGTCTGTGTTTGTATCTAATTATTACAAAAATCATTAGACATTCAATTTTTGTCTAATGACAAAAATGACTAATGACATTTAGGCATTTATAAAATAGGCATTTTATAAATGCCTATTCTAAAATAATAGGCATTTAATTTCAAAATGCCTATTGATGCCTGAGCCACTTCACAGGTGTCGCAGACCTAATAAAAAAGCAAAAATGCATTTGAAGTAACAACAGAAATTAAGCTAATGCGGAAAAAAAACAATAATATGCTAAAGATATACTGTTTGAAGTGGAACAAGATATAAAACAATGCTTCATTTTTTTTCATAGAGTTTAATTCTTGGGCTAAGGGTAATAATTGCACTGACTTCTGAAAACAAAGAGCCCTAATGTTAATAATCCCATATTTTAAACACAAGCAAAAATTTTGTTTTTCTGCCCTCCCAGGAACATTCCATCCCATCTTAGTGAAGTAAAAAGCTTCTTTAGTCTAATTTGAAAGATTAGATTAAATGTAGATGTACACAAAATCAAAAATTGAAATATATTGTCTATTAATATAGCAAGCTAGTGTGTCTTAATTCCTTCTACCAAAGGTTATGTTAAGTGGTTTTAACATCAACAAACAATAATTGCAAACTTATAATCAACAGTGCTTGTAAGCATTTTTGCTCAGAGGAGATGAGAAGCTGCTTGTCATTGTTTAAGCATTTTGAACTCCTAGTGAACAGCATAGGTCCAGGCAGTCAAAAGTTGGAAAATATTATTAGATCAGACCAAAAATGCTTTCTATGCATTTTTTTAAATTCACGTGACTTGGTATTGTCTTTTTAGTCCAGCTCTGTCACAATACCAGAAATGTAGCATTATAGCTTTTCTGATTCAAAAAGTCTGTGAAACATTAGAGAACGCGTGCTTACCAAACTATTGAAACTACAGAGAGGAGAATTTCTGCAGATAAAGCCAGCATCTCGGTTAAAACCTCCATGATTAAAAACTCACAGTTTCTGCTTGTTTGCATCACATTTAGCTCTGACTTGTGAGGTTTTTTTTAAACTATGCTTGATCTTTTGAGTTAGAAAATGAATTATGTTCATCTAGCTTATAAAGAGGCTATGATTTTTCACTTTAAAACCATCTGTTAACACCCAGAAGATTGTCTGGGTAAAGCTAATGTGAGAAGGGCTGTAAATAAAACAGTGATGTAGTGTTTGTAGATAATTAATGTTGCCAAAAAAAGCACCAAAATCTTTATAAAATCCTGTAGCTCTCTCTGTGCTTATTTTCAGCTTCAAGCGGAGGCAGTGAGACTGTGCATGAAATGACAGCTCAAGAATACATTACTCATCCAAGCTGTGCTTTTAAACAAAAACATGCCTTAACCACTTGCATTGATTCATGAGGAAAAGACTCAATTTTTACCCAGACACTTATCCTATAAATATATATTCATATTTTTGCTGTTATTATTTTCTTATTCTTGGAAAGCATGTAGCACTGCGGAATCTTTACAGCATCACACAATCTTTATGCTAAATGCCTATTTCTGCATGGTTTTGATTACAGTAGTGCAAAAATGCTTAATTCTCTGATCAGTGTAGTCAAACATTGCATCAGGCTTGCAAGGTTCTCTCTAAAACCCACTCTGCTCAAATGTTTTTCAGTTGGAAACTAAAATCAACACAAAGCATGTTAAGGGGTTTTAAAACACAGCAGCTAGTCCACTTACACAACTCTGCCGAAGAAATGTCAAGGGACAAACTGTTAACAAGCTGTGGAGATGATTTACTAGCTGCGGCTTGCCCTGCAGTAGAGGAGTGGAATGGCACAGAATAAAGAGCAGCTGCATGTGTGAAGAGGTAGCTGGATGGACTGACTACCTCACAAAAAGGGATAATGTGTGTGTTTGTGTGCAACTGTGGAGAGTGGAGAGGGTTCAAACAAGCAGATAGTGGTGAAAACAGTAGAGAGGGGAAATGGCAGGTCAGGAGTCAGGCTGGATTTATGGAGTACTGTTTCAGTTTTTAAAAGCTTTCCTGCGTCACATTAACTCCAGTGATTACAGGGGCAGTGGTAAATCATGTCCACTTTTATGCAGCTGGAACTCTTTCTGGTTGGATTGTGGGGGAAAACATGTGGCAAAGCTGTTGCCAAAATTTGAGGGGCTGAGCACAAAATGAGTGTACGTGTGTTATTGTGTGTTGCAGTAATTGATTTGCAGTGCAGGGAGGCTGGCAGAGTCAGGCATTTCAGCTCAGAGGAGTTCTGATTGTCTCCCTTTCAATAATATTTTTTCTCTAGATCCGTGACTCGCTGCGGAGGCATCATCGAAGTCATAGCTATCTAGTGAAAGAATGCCTTTGCCAGCGTGTTTGACAATCTTTCCTTCATTCCATTCTTTAGTTTTCACTGAGATGTGCTCGACATTAGTGAGAATGGAAGAGGTGATCCTCAAACATTTGCCATGTAGCAGGAGAAAGAGATATAAGTCTAGTTCAGACAGGGAACTGAAAACTTCATTATATTTTACAGCCTCTTCCAAGCTGTTGCCTAAGTGAACAGAGCTTGATAAAGAGTTTAAACAGTGATGTCTAAAGCTTATACCTAATTAAACCTTGGTATTTTTCTAAATCTGCTATTGGCCAATACCTATACTTGAGCATTTTAAATAGCGCAAACAGAAATAGTGTTGCTTTGTTTCAATCTACTTTTTTTCAGCTCTCAAAAGGTTCTGATGACCTCCCCAACTATTTTCTATTTCCCCCTAATTCATTCTGTGCATTACGGCAATTAGCTTCAGATGTAATTAAGAATGGTTGGTTTCAACCGTGCTCCACATTAACATTCACTGGAAACCAAAAGAGATTGATCTTATTCCTCTGACATGCTATCATGTTGGGAATATGTCGCTGCCACCGCTGGCCTTATTTTTCAATTCTTGCTGTTGATGATGTCTAATGGAGCAGTTGCATTGCCATTGTTCTGTTGCACCCACAAGAGAAGTTGGTCCAGTAATTTGTCAAAATAGTAGCTGCTAAAAGTGTAATGATGCTGTGAACAAAGGTTTTGCTGACTTCGTTGAAAACTTAGTGACCTGATCGTTCTTAACTTTGATCTGATGGAGAATCTCTGGGTCAGATGATCGGATGGAGATTGGATGCAATAGTAAAGGCTAACTGCTGCAGCTATATGAGATTGATTACAATTAATTACTGCACTTATTACCTAAAGGGACTTCAGTTGTTGCTATTTTTATCTGAACAATCAATGTCACAATTTAGATTTTTGTGCATGGATTTCCACACAATTTAAAATATGGATTTAATATGAACTGCAATAGCATTACTGATATGTTACAGCTCATTGAAAGCCATACTGTTGAAAAGAGGTTCAACTTTCTTTGTTTTAGATATATATATATATATATTGTTTTGAAAATGAGGTAGAACAAAGAGTATGTTCTGGATTTTTTGTATGTTTTTTTTTTTCCAACATGAAATTGATAGTTAAATTACAGAGAATTTTCCTTCTGATGTTAAAGAACTGACATTCAGAATAAGATTGCTTTTTCCAAATAACAGAAAAAAGAACAATGCATTTATATTTTTTTCCTATATTTTAATGCTGCATACAAATATTTCCAAGGCAACAGTGACTGTTAAATTGGTACTTTAACTTTGCGAAAAAGAGAAACACAAAGGCCTCAATTGACTGTGATACATGGACATACAGCAGTGCTTTACAGAGCCCTCGAAAGGTCACAGCAGCAGGGTTTTTGCGAGGACTGCACTTGTATTACCTGGCAATAATGTTTGCATTTCATCTGACTCACTCAAGAAAGCCTGGAATGCAGAAAAGCATATATATGCTGCTATAAAAGATTGAAAAAACAAGTTTTAGTGTTTTAAAAAAGTGATGATTGCTTCAAAAACTGATTTTTAATTTAAAATTAGCACATAGTTCCTCAGTGCTAATATTGTGCTTTAGAGCTATTACGATTCATAATATTTCAGACAGATTTTTGTTTTGAAGCATTCCAGGCATAATGCTCAGCCAGTTACGAGCTTATTTTCTCATTCAGCAAATAAGCTCTTAAATATCCAGCAACAGTATGTGGATTCAGGATTCTACATCTTCAGAGAGGTAATGCAAAGTAGTCCTAAATTTAAATCCATGCTTTTGTCATCCTTATTTTAGGACTCTATTAGACTGAATACAAAACAAAATCACATTCACCTCCATCTGTGATTATGAAAAGTAGTTGGAGTTCAGTTAAGTTTTTTATGTGCAACAAAACAAAATATTGGTTAAAATACAGACAATATTCAGTAATTTGAAATAATCATCAAAACTAAGCACTAGCTCTTTCACACTCTTTGCATTGACTAAAGCTACACAAGCAACTTCATGGCTCTGTTTGTACTCAAAAGCAGAAGCCATCCATCAGTCCATCAGCTGGAGGAGGCCAGCTCTCTCCCAGACTATCCAATTTAAAATTTAGTAAAAGGCAGGTTTGACTCAGAGTAGGCCAATCACAGGCCTCTCTCTCTCACACACACACGCCCTCAGACACATAATCATTGCTTTTTCTACACTACCAATTTACAGAAGTTGTGCTATCTTGTGTGTTGTTCCACACTCCAAAGAAATATATGCCCAGAGAAATATACGGAGGTGTAGTGGTTTTACAGGCTGTACATCCAAGTAAAAACCAGCGCGTCTCAACAAATTACCATGTCAGCATAAAATTAATTAATTTCAAAAGTCCAATTCAAAAATTAAACTCACGTTATCCAGATTCATTGCACGCTGGGTAATAGATTTCAAGCATTTATTTATGTTAGATTTGATTATTTATGCTTGCAACTTAGTTTTTTGAAAAATCAAAACATTACATAAAACCAATAGACGATTTTTAATAAACAAATATTGGTCTATTGAAAAGTAAGTCTATGTACTTAACTTTACATGCTCCCTGTGCTTTGTTGTGTCTCGTATAACTGCATCAATGCAGTGTGACATGGAGGTTATCAGTCTGCGGCTCTGCTGAGATTCAATGGATATCACTTTGATGGTAGCCTTCTGTTCAGCTCCATTGTTGGGTCTGCTGTGTCTCATCTTCTCCTTGAAAATACTTCATTGACTGGGCTTAGGTCAGACCAGTTTGCTGGCCAGTCAAGAACAGCAGCACCACAGCCATTAACCAGGTAGTTTGGATTTGTAAAACATACTGGACCAACACCACCAGATGACATGACTCCCTAATCATTCTGTGGCTGTGCTAATGTCACCAGGACTTGGTTTCTATTCCTTTCTGCTCTACTTCCAGAGTCTGAGATGGTATTTCTCGATAAAATGCAAAATTTAGTTCAATCTCAAACAATGGCCGGGATAACTGAACAGCTGCCCAGTTGTTTTTCACCTTTGCATCTGAAGTCTTCGAATCAGGAACAGTTTTAATGTGACGACCTTGGCATTGACTCCAGCTTCTAGTCCACACTTTGGAAAACTGTTTGTTCACTTTTTACAGTGGCTGTTTTCCTTCCACATAATATACCATTGAAATAGTTTCAATGGAATATTACAGTACAACACTGTAAAGAGTGAACTTCTGATGCAATTACTTTTTGTGGCTTTTTCTCCCTTTTAAGAATGCATCTGTTGAATCAACAGTGTTTCCAAAATTGTTTTGGTTTGTTTAAGTGGTAGAGAAATGGGCTAATGAGCTACCTGCGTACAGTTTAAATTCAAAGAGAGGAGAAAATACTAGTTAAACATCAACATTAATTTGATGTCATTAAGTTGTAGACATCTTATTTGAAACTTTTTTGTTGTTTGCTAATTATTCTTCACCATTCTGCTCATCCCTAGGCATTATTTTGAAAATCAAAGTGTATTTTTTTTCAGAGTTTTGTTCAGTAAGTCAGGCCACAACAGACAGACTATATAAATAGGGTTCGTTTTGTCAGTATTATGGATTTCTTTGGGCTCTGGGATAGTTCATCATTTAACTGAAGTTTTGTCCAGGTCTGAATGATTATGGAAAAAGAAGACACAGTCAAAAATTACTTTAGTTTGCACGTGGACTTGTCGTCTAAATAATGCATTGATCCAGAAATGGATCTAACTATCCAACCAGTTCATCTGTTTACTGCCACCTAGCCATTCATTCATCCATTTATCCAACCCTCTTTCCGTACATCTTTTCATCTACTCCTCCCTCAACCTAGTGATCTCTGCCTCCCCATTATCCATTAGTATATCTGCCCATCTATTCATTAATTTATACATCTACCTATTTGTCCTGTCTCCTCTCAATCGTCTGTTGTCCTTTTATGTATGTCTTTATATGTCCGCCAATCAATCTATTCTTTCATTTGTTGATTCATCCTTTCATTTATCTTGTCTGTCCATTAATCTATCTGTCCCTCTGTGCCTCCATCCAGCAGTTTTTCCATTCATCCATTCTGTAGATGGATAAATTTACACCATTCATTTCATACTCAATCTCTGTATCTTAACTTTGATAATATGTGGAGAAATGGACTGATGACTCTGGAAAGATGAGCTTGGAAAAGTATGAAATTATGACATTAGACCTTCAGCAGAAATTTTTGCTTCTGTAAACAATTTTATTTAGGCCTGACCTAAAATTCATCTCCCTGACCAGCACAACAGTAGAAGAGAGGGGTACATTGTGATTTGAACACATTATACGTCCCAACCGTGAAACACCCTGATAAGCTTTAAGCCTGGTTTCACTCAGGAATGCATCTCCTGTTAGAATATCAGCGAAATCACAGTGAGGACAGAAACCGGCTTATGTCTACCAAAGCTGGGATGCTTTTGTGTTTGGGCATGAGAGGCCATGTGAGTCTGCCTCCTGTTGGCAACCCGACAGACAGCCTGCTGCTGTTCCAAAAAATGTGGAAATTACATTTGGAACCCCACCTGGTGACCAAATTGTGGAAATAACCCAGACGTCTGTTCTGCCAGCTTCTTTTTCAGTTGTTGTTTCCTTTGAGAGTCAAGCTGCACATTAAATGTTGGCAAGCTCTGCTAGAGGAGTCCGTACTGCCATGTTAAAGTTCTTTAATATTACAGTTTTTTTTCCCCACCCCTTTCTGTTGTCTTGCCAAGTTCTGTTTATTTTTGACTTAGAATATATCTTTTTTTTCCCTTCCAGCAATGTGCTTGAATAGATTTTAAAAAGAAGGTAAGATGAATTTGCCAAAACTGAAGAGAGTAAGCTGTCAATGTGGTTGAAGGGTTTTCTTGCACCTCTCAAAGCTTTTAGTTGGACTAAACTGTACTTCTTTAAGTAACATGCAACACTGCGGCCGCAGCACTAGTGTAAGTAAGTCACACAAAACCTAAAGTTTCAGACTTGAATTTACTTCAAAAAGCCATGTTTTCTAATTCCATTAATATTTACATAGCATGTTATAGTCCTATCTGCAATCATTCACATATTTCTGTATAGTGCACACATTTGCAAGGGCATTGGCACCTTTTGATGTTTTCCTTATCTTGATCATTTAAAACTACTGTGTTGTATATGATCGTCCCCTGAGTAAATACTTTTGCTGCGATTTCTGCTACAAATGTTTTTTATGTCTTTATCCTGTCCAGCTTTCTTTGAGGAGAAAGCTTTCCAAAGAGGGTAACCTCTGCCCATTCTACTTTGCAAAACAACTAAAGCTCAGCCAGACTGGATGAAGAATCTTTCCACAGTAGATTCACAACTGGATTTTGACTGAACCATACCAGCACATGACTCTGCTTTGATCTGATCTGTCCCATTACATCTCTGACTTTATGCTTTGGGTGGCAGCCCTATAGAGAGACGAAGCTCGATTTCAAAATCTTTTGCAGTCTCTAACAGGTTCGCTTCTATGATGGTCCCATATCTACCTTCATTCATTTTCCCATTAACTCTGACATCAGCATGATGCTGTTATCTATTAGGTCTTTTGACTAGTGGGTGCTCTTCCACACGTTTTCCTCAAACTTAATATGACTGTTGCTATGGATATATTTCAACAGGTTTGTAGAGTGCTGGCGAATATCATAGTTGCCCTTCCAACAGATTCTCCCACATGAGTTGTGGATCTCCTCCAGTTACTCTGGATGACTGGCCCCTTCTCCTTGCTAAAACTGTTGGCTTATGTAAACAGTCTTTCTGTTTAGGTTTGTGTTTGCAATACTTGCTGCAGTTTTAGATTATTAATTGATCAGAGCTTTGTGAGATGCTAAAGGTTTTTCTTGATATTATTTTATTACCTAACCCTGCTTTAATCTTCTCCTTAGCCTAATCTCTGGAGTCTGTTGTATTCTTGGTCTGCAAGATGGTGTTCTCAACTAGATGTATGATGATTTATGGTATTCGTATTGAGGTTACATAACGCACAGGAGAACTATGTTTACTTAACTTTCTGTACGCTTTTCAAGCTTCATATTTGTAAAACATTTCGGATTTTTTTTTTTCCTCTTTCTTTCGCATGATTCCTGCACAATCATTCAGCACTCTGTGTTGGTCAATGACATTATGTTATGCAAATTTCCTGGAAGTTCATTCATTTCTGTGGGAATTACTTTAATCTCTGAAACTCTGCTTGCTGCCTCACTTCCCTACTGAAACTTGCCTCTAACTCCCTTAAAATATTTAAACTCTGCAGCTAAATTTGAGTGTGTGGAACTAGGGCACATGAGTTAGTACACTGAGCTTTTTCATATTCACTTGGGATTGCAAAATATCAAAATATAACCCCGTATGAAAGTAACAAGATATGTTCATTCCAGGAACTTCATTGCAGAGAAACCTCAGGACTAATGTTAGACTAATGATGAGTATTTCACACTGAATAAAATAAATGGTGGGTTGTAGGATAATGAGATACCACTTTCAAAAGAAAGTTTAAAACTTTGGTGTTTTGTTAAATTTATTGTTCTAAAATCTGCATATTGGGATAAAATATACTTTATAATTCTCTAGACTCCATTTTCTTTTTCATACATATTTGCCTTATGAAGTTTATAAAACAGTTGCTTTCGTGATTTCAAAGATAGTGTTGTTGTCCAAAATTATGCTTAGAAATTATACTTTTACAAAATAAAAAGAAAAGAATGAAACAAATCTTGCACCTGTGCGACTGGTCAAAACAGAGTTGTCTATGAAAGTGTGTTTGATCAGTAAACTAAAGATAACAAGGACCCCAGTAGATTATTGTTGTTTACTAATATCAAGTCAAACTAAATTGATTTATAAAACCACAAGAATGATTAAAAACAAGTATTAATATTCCCATTACCAACGCCAGCCACAAAAATTGGATTTAGATCAGTTACCTCTATGAAAATTTAGCAGTCATAGCCAAAGTGTAAGACCTGCTCCAAATCATTTTCCTCTGTTGGGCATTTAAATGACTGTCTTCATTAAAACTGAGATTCTTGGCTCTTTACTGTAGATGTCTCTCTTTTGATGAGTCATTTGTTATGCATTGCAAGCATTTCTGAAAATGAGGCTTCTTGTGGAGAGATGTGACGCTGTTAGCTTGATTGGTGTTGTATAGCTTCAAAGAGAGGCCAATCAGTGTGCAAGAGTAAAATAATTTTCATTAGAGCACGCCAAGGAAGACCAGCCAGTGTTGTGCTGAAATAAATTGATTTGTTTCTTTGATGGAATCTTTAGTTCTTTTTTTTTCTTTTGAGACAGCACTTTTTAATATAACATACAGAAATGAGCATTTTTAACCTCTTGGAGCAGCCTAAGTACTATCAGGGACAGTCCTCTGATGTTATTAATCTTGAGCATGCTACTTTTGAAGCATTGCATGATCAGAGCAAAATTCACTGCATGAGAAACTATACATTCATCACCCGACAGACAGTTAAAGAAGACGCCTTTGATGTTTCAGTCATATACTAGAAGCATATTTTCAATGTAAAACTGCTCCTGTCTTGATTTTAATGTTCATCTTTCCTTTCAGAACCACTTTTCTCTCATATAACCCTCATTATGTTAGTGAGTTCCTTTCAGCAGGCTGTGATTCCTGTTTCTGTCTTGCCTTTAAAGTCCTGTGACAGCTCTGTGAGAGGAAGAAGCGAGTTTACTGGGATGGCCTCCTTCTGTACAGAAGTGTTACTGGAGGCCTCAAGTAGAGTTTCATGGGCAGCCCTCTGAGTTAATAGGCTATATCCTACAACTGGAGCAAAAAAATCTCTGCTTGTTTACAAGACCGGATTTGTGCCAAGAACATGACAAACGCTTCCCCAGACTTAAAGCTAACGGCAAACGCAAAAGGTGGCATATTAACAAGAACACCTAAATCTGTCTGCTTTGCTTAACCTCTTAGGCTTCAGCCTTGGAAAAACATGACAACTGCATTAATGTTTGTTAGCAACCTCATGTTTGGGAGATGAAACCAGTGCCATATATCTGCAGGGTATGATCGGGTGAAACATGTGCTAATTGTTGTGCAGTAAAGTGTGTGAATGTTGTGGTTTAAGAGTTTGTGTGGCATTTTGTGAAGGCCTTGATGAAAGCCTTAGTCTGCTGATGGAAATCAATGAGGCCTTTTGTAGTAGAAGGAGAGCAGCCATTTCTCCTTCTACGCCTCTATCGGCTGATGTGGCGTTGTTGGACTTTGACAAGCATTTAATGGCACGTCACTGGGTTGGACAGGTGATCAATTTATTTAGGCAGTAATGTATGTATCCCCTGGTAAATCTTTAATTAATGGGGAAAGAAGAGGACAATTGGGACGCCAAGGTCCAGAGCGTATGAAAATGCAGTGGGGTAAAAGGGGGGAGTTGCTCCCTCATTTCCTTTTTAATTAGGTGTAAACTGCTTGATACTGCTGTTGTGTTTTATTACGTTTCCAAATGCCTTCGTCAAGCCTAATCTTCTTTCAGCAAGACAAGGTATTTATGCCAAACGGTGGAGAAATAAGAATCAACATGAAATTTAATCAAATAATACCAAGGCGTGTATACAAAACAAAATAAGTTATTCCATAAATCATATGTAATAAAGAATTTAAAATATGAAACGGTGCATAATGTTATGGAAAATTTGTATCTAAGTGCCAACCTATATTAGATACAAGATTTCTCATTAGCGATACTGACCTGTTTCGATGTCATCATTGGAAGAGGGATGGCTTTACACGTTATCCCAAAACCCTAAACAAGAGTTATACTTGAGGTGAAAGAACCTCTAGTACACGCAGCTTTATTTAGATCAAAGAAGTATGATTGACCAGAGGGATTCTAAGCCAATCTTGATCATTTGAAGATGAAACCAGGGTGGATTTTGTTATTTCAAAATCACAGCAAATAAAACTTTTAGTTGGCTTTATAGTTGAATGTCCTAGAATTTTACCAGCTACAATAAAAAGATCAGAATGAAGAACTGATGACATACACAGAAGAGGAGGGAAACACCTTCACATTTTTCATGGACAATTGGTGTCTTTTTTTAAGGTCAAAAAGACGCCAGTGCAATGAAATATCCATATGGCATACATATCTATATGGTAGACGTTGCAAAATTGTTATCATTACGTATTTAAGAAATGTAATACTATTTTTAATACTTATTCCATACATCATTCCATTTTACTTCACATAAATAACTTTTTTTGTCAACAAGCCTGTTAGAAATTTACTTACATACAAGAAGCAAGAAAAGAGAATTCCCAATTATCCTAAGGAGAAGAAAAGCATTCCAGGATCCTTATAGTCCCACTTTAGAGTACACCATCTCTAAGCTATAGCAGAGCAGCAAATCTACTGCCTGGGCACTTACCCTTTTTCCACTTTTCATGGACAATTGGCTTCTTTTCTGGACCACTGCACTGCTATGAAACAGAGGCCACAAGCACCACATACATCATATATAGTACTGTCTAGAAAAAAAAAAAAACTATTTGTTCCTCTGCCGTCTTGTGAACCTTTCTGTTTTTCTCCACTGGTTTTGTCTGCTAGTTTTTAGGTTTCTGGGGACCTTTTGGAAAAATGCACAATATAATTAAAGATAAAACATTTTGTCCTGTAGAGATGTCTGGGGTTAGGAAATCATTTGGAAATACAACCATCATACAGAATGTGTATGATGGAATTACTTTATTGTCAAAAAACGAACAGAAAACACTCTTCCTTTGCTTCACAATGTGTTGCTCACACAACAGTCAAAAAGATAGAGCAGGGTGTATGTTCATGCATAGGGATATTAATATGACAGTGTGACTCTATCTTTATGCATCAATCCATTCTGTATTTGAAAGATTTCTGGGTGTGGGTGGAGAAAAGTAACACTATTAACTCTCCCCTGAATGTGTGGAGGAGATTGTGTTTATGTTTTCTATGAATATATTTTGAAAGATATTAAAAACCACCAGCCTTCTCGGTTCCATACACCAAACAGAAACACAAACTGATAAATAATTTAAAGCTCACAGGAGCCAACTCTATATTTTTGCTACGTTTCTTGGACATGTTATCAGTTAATGTTTAATGCTGGAACATTTTTAATTAAGGAATAAACTTTTACAATTCGTCAAGCTCAGGTTCACTCAACTGTTGAGAAAACTGCATTTTGTTATCTCTTTTATTTGTAAAACCATTGCACTGTACAGAAAAGATGTGGTTTGATTATTCCATTAGATTTACAGATATTTTCAACTACACAGTTTGTGTTAGGCTCCTCTATGTTTGCCAGTTTCAGATGCATTGAACATACAAACTTGTAATATTATTAAACTTTGTATAATTACCAGTTGTTTCCAATCTAAACAGTAAAATATATACATGCTGTTATAAATATAAAGGTACATTGCCAATAATATTTGGTCAAACATCCCTGGGAGAAGTGCAGAGAAATAACACTTTTTTGCAGTCATCGCCAAGATTCTAACACATTTCTGGCTGTTATTTGACCCTCTTGGGAGAATTGATAGAATTCATTCAAATCTCTATTGCATAGTTTCCATAACAAAGGATTAGAATTAGGATTCAAGAAACTTTGTTTGCCTTCTTTACTCATTTTAAAACCATTTGAATGCGTGTTTGGGATCTGTGTCTTGTTGGAGCATACATTTGTGTCCATATTTCAAGTTGAATACAGTTGGCCAGGGCTGGAAACACTATCGAAAATAGATGGATAATCCTTAAAAATGGAGACAGTTAAAGGAAACCATTCAATTTGAGAAATATTTGAAATTTTAAAATGACAAATATGTAGGAATTCTGCTTCCTGTTTTCACGAAGAGAAGAAAAGAGAAGAGAACATCAGGAACAAAGGGATTTCTCCTGACAAGGATTTCTGAGCTCCTAATCTACTGGACAGTGGTCGTCCTCAAAATCCATTAAATCTGTTTCCAGTCTAGCCAGTCAGATGAGACAAGAATGGTCTCGTCCATTCTTGTAATGGATGAGACCGTTACAAGAATTTTACCCAAGTGTTATGGGAGCTATGCTGCACACAAGAAAGTAATATTATTTCACTAACTTTGCTTAAAAAAAAACAAAAACATGATGCTTTCAGACCGTGAAAGGCAGCAGTTACAGTCAATTGCTCTTTAAAGATCATTTAAAATGGCTGCAGGATTTATGCAGGAGTCTCCTCTTCTGTCACCATCGTATTAGTCTGACTGTACTCTAATTGTCTGTGAGTTAAGGACAAAATGAGAGCGTTTGTGTGTGTGAGATGTGAAGGGGATGAGGTTATCCATGAAGTATAGGAGAAAAGTCTTTACATCTACTTTACAGTATCAGAGTTCAGTTCGATGTTGCGATAATTAGTCTGAGTTTGGAAAGTGAAGATGAAGTCAGACAAAATTAGGCTAACCTGCCCTCAGGTAATTATGCAGTATATTGATATCCAATAACCAATTTATGTAGCTCTATGAACTTTTCTAACTCATCTCCACTGAGATACTGTTCGAGTTTAGCGAAATTAATCTATAGAGGTTGTACTGCTGGGATGCAGCACTATGTTCTCTTTTAATTTTCAATGTTTCTTGTACAGATGGATTAAAAGTCTGCTGTGTTTTTTTTGTTTCATTAATTAGTCTGTTGCTTTAAACAGTCACTACAAGTACAAAATAAAAAAGAGCATTATCAGTTGCTGAATGCCATCTATAAGCTATTCTATAGTCTCATTTTTTTTTTTTTCTCTTACATTGTGAGCTGATGGAAATTTTTTCTGCCACTGCAGGTGAATCTTTGGACAATAGGAACGCTGGCGGGATTCCCAGGGGATACTGGAACTTTTCCTGGGTAGCTGAGGATGACCTAAGTTTTCCAAATGACACTGTGGCCAAGTCAGGTGAGTCAGTTCCTGTCAGCTTCCCTCAGAGAGGCTGAGGAGCCTTTGTCCTCCACAGGTTTTTTTTCTCCCAATTGGCCTCGACGCCTGGCGTCAGCTTCCCATCAGTGCACATGAACATCTCTTTCTCGCCTGCCTCCAATCATCCCTGCTGGCACCGTCACAAAGCTTGTTTTTTGCTTTGATCAGCTTGACCGTGAACACCCCCCCCACCCCCACTTCAAGGTTCCAGATAAACCCAACTTATTGTTACACACATCACACATGGTTCTTTAAGGTAACACCAGGATCAATAGTAGGATAAAGAAATGGAGCATCAATAGAAACTAACAAAGAAAATGTGAGTAAATATTTACTGTATTTTATAAAAATAAAAACGTGCAACTATGCAGCCATGATAAATTTGTTTAAACACAAGCATACATAAGATGAAAAACTTTCAAAAATGAAATAAAATATAATGCAGCAAGAGGCTTTAAGAATGCATAGTCCCTGAAAGACGCTAAAAGTAAAGTTTTTCAGGTTAAAGCATCAATATGATCAATATAATCATATCAGTGGTGGCTAGGTACACTCCTCAAGAGCTGGTCTTATGCAGGGATTAGATCCATCCTTTCTCCAACACACTTGTCAAATGTATTGATTAATTCACCTATTAGTTGTTATTCTGGTTCAGAATACAAACCCATTCAATAGATTGGAGTATTATTAAAAAGTCAATTTAGTTTTGAAATTTTATCACTGAATGAAACACAAAAAACAAACACGTAATTGTACATTATTTAGGTCAATTACACAGATATGGATGTTTGAAAGCTTTTACTTATTTTAATTATGATTATAGTTAATTCAAACATGACATTTTGTTAGAATCAGGCCAATAAACAATTTTTTAAAAGGGAAATGTGGGCTTACTGGAAATTATTTTAATACCTGCTTAAAATAATTTCCAGTTTCCAAAAGGTACTTTTTGTCTGACTAGTGAGACTCATTGGGAAGTATATCCTAATTTACTGAATATCACTGTAGATAACTACACCTGAAAAAATTAACTTTGAACATTCAGAAGCTCAGATTTTGCACATTGTTCTTTGCACAATAGCTCAAGCACAGTCGGTCTGGAGGGGAAGCCACACCTAAATTCGATGTGGGTCTGGGCTTTGACTGGGTCATTTACATATATACGTTTTATTAATCTAAACCATTCATTTTTCCTGTCTCAAGTCTTTCGCTTCTAACAGGTCTTGTCCTGTATCTTAGCGTCATCCCTAACCAGTTTACCTGCCAAATGCCAATGGAAAAACAAATCCACAGCTTGATGCTGCCCACCACCAACTGTCACAGGAGGAAGGGTTGCAATTTGCATATGCATTGTAGCAGGAATCTGTCACAAAACATGGTCGTGGTGCCCTCATTTCTTACCTGATTTCTATAAAATATGGTATAAATTAAAGCTGAGAAAATTGCTGATGTTCTGATATGTAAAAAAATTATTCTCCATGGATATAAATCTATAAAGAGTTTGTTTTTTTATCAATTCGTGTCAAGATGCAAAAGAGGCCCAAGCAAATTTATCTTTTGTTTTGGTTAAATTAAATTTTACATAAATACTGTTAAAATTGGTTTAAAATTTCACAAACGATGGCACCTATGCTTTACGAAATATTTCATCCTATTTGATGATTGTTTGCAGAACGTGGCGATATTCATAACAAACGAGGTAATTAGTCCAGTGTTTGTTGTTTATTGAAGGCTTAAAAATGACAGCGGCTGCAGTCCGCCACAGCTAAGGGAATATAACGCTGATAAACAGGTGTGAAACAATTTCAAATCATTTATATTCTGCCTTTTCTTGCTTTCTGTGTCAGTTTTTGTCTACACACACACACACACACACCCCCCCCACACCCACACCCGTTGCCATGGCAACCAACACAACACCTCTGCTAACCCGCAGATCGGAATGTAATATATTGACCAGAAAGCCCTGAGCTACAGTCAGCTTCCTGCTTGTGGAGCGTTCTCCGGTCCGCTTGCATCCACATATACATTCAAACCGCATCAGATTTCCCTTCAGCCAAACTGAGACCTAGGTTTTTAATTGTACCAGACTTTGCTTATTTGGCCCGCATTAAAGTTTTATGCATTCACACTTCCCTGAACGAACCAGACCTTAAAGTCAAACAAACTAAAGTTTGATTAAAGCAGACGAAACAGGGCTGATGTTAATACATCCTATAAGTCCAGTTGCGTTGGAGTCCTGCAGGAGCGTGCCGTTGTTTGGGAGTGAGTAAATGCTGATTGAATACACATTTTTATAAATTCTATCTTTTGTCATGTTTAATCTTTGTCTAGATTAAACAAGGGATTAAAAATTTAGGCTTCAGGGACCACAGTTTAGGGATATATTTTCATACTGACGTCTAAAGACAAAATATGAGAATGAGAGCAACTTTGGAAATTCAGCTGTAAAAAAGCAGCTTATCCTAACAGATGCATAACATCATCAATAATAAGCACTTTTTAAAAGATGTTTTCTTTTACCTCAGGCAAAAACTTAATATTAGTAAGTTTTAAACTGATGCTGTACCGAGAATGAAAAGGCAGTATCCTTTTAGAAAATGCTGAATAAATTAAATAGCTGTTTGCCCTTTTGATTAGAATAATAATGAGGAATAGTCCTGCTGTTGAGACCACTTGTAAAGTCTCCTCCATTGTCTTGGAATTTCGACTCTCCTTTTTGGTCCCTGCTTTCACACTAAAATCCAAAGGATGTCATCAACAGTTATGTCACATATATTGGTGCACAAGTTGGCGCTGCAGCTCAAAACCTGAGCTGTAAGCCAGAAGTGCAACAAGGAATCGTAGGTAGATGGTGAAAGTGCCTTTTATATGGCCTACATTTTTGTTTCCAAAAGTGCTGATATATTTTTTTGTAAGGATGATATTTCAAGAAGGAAAGTGAGGAAGTGAAGGCTACAACTGAGTCACCATTACCATATTTTGAGCATGTGATGTAAGACAGAGATGAGTCACTTGTGACTTGCGCTGATTTACTTAAGTATCTGGGTGACTTTCTTGTTGCCAGTTTTAATCATGGCCATATTTTGAAAACAGAAATTATGTCAGTAGAATGTTGCATTATGCATAAATATTCCTGCAGCTGTTGTGTGCATGCAGTTCAGGGCAGATGAGACGCATTCATTAGACACAGTCCTTGGCATATTTTCCTGAGCTATCATTTTATATTTAAATATAGCCTAAAATATGTTACAGCAATTGTTTTGAAATCATACAGCTTCATTAAAAACAAGTCTGTATATATGATGGCAACAATCATATATACTGTGTCCCATTTAAATCACTCACCAATAATGTTCTGGATATTGCACTGTAAGGGATTCATGATATCAGAAAATCTTGTAATGGTGATACTCAGGCCAGCTGACAGCTTTGCCTTGATCTGGGACAGTCTTCCGTTGGAATCCATAAGCAGTAGAAAATTAATTCATATTTACGACATGGTTGATGTGGTATCCCATTTTATATATTCAATTAATGAAATATCTTACTTAATAGTTATTTTATTAAATAACAATTTTTGATTCCTTTGCCAAAGTACATCCTGAAATAATTTAAACTGCTACCTGAGTCTTAACCTGCACAGAAACTCAGCAGCAGACCAGTCACTTTTTCTGTAGTATTTCTAAATGCACCTCTCTGATCCATTTCAGAGACAACCAATCAGAAGGAGGGTCTTAGTGCTGTCAATCACTGCTCCTTCCCCCCTTATTCTCTGCTATAATACAACTCATTCCTCATAATAGTTAGCATAGCCACCAATGGCAATGGATAAACAGTTTTCCTGTAATGGTAAATTATTTTTTCTGTCATTACCACAGCTGTAACATGTGCACAAGCATGATTGTTAGTGCTAAGACATGTGAATCTCTGTCAGATCATACTCATTAACTAACTTGATCTCTGCCATGCTAGCTTGCTATTTTGCAGCAGTTTCAGTATTGTTTTTTGTTTTGTTGTTGTCTTCTTATGTGACCCCAATAACAACAAATCCACACGTTGAGTTGCTTATTTCCTCCTGTTGCCATGGCGGATCATGTTATCTACCTGTCATTGATGGCGTCTTGATGATAATACACCTGCACTCACCTTTAACTGACTTGACTCAAAATTCATACCACCTATCCTAAAACAGAAAATTCTGAGTATCACAGAGCTGAGCAGGTTTGTCCAGAGTATCTGCATTCTCTTCAGAATTTAAGCCCGTTCTCTAAAACAGAGTCCAGGTTGCATACAGTTCCGCATGAACGGCACGTCACTAGTGTATGTAGCTGATGGATGAGGAAAGATGAAGCTAGTGGCAGTGAAAAGAAAAATAGCGAAAGTGGCAGAGGCGATTAAAGCAAATGATGGTAGGCACAAGAAAAGAGCAAGAAATATGACATTTGCATTGCTCTTGGTTTTATTAAGAATGCAAAATATTAGGCAATTCCAGCTCTTCTGATTTGCTAAAACAATAGAGATATTGTTGCAAATTTCACACAAATGTTGAAAATTTATATGCCTTTTGAAAAAGAATCAGCTGACAAAGCCAATAACCAATGCTTACTCCTTAAAAATGTTTTGTATGTTTCTGTGTTCAGACTAAAAGTGCACATTGCAGAAAATTATTTGCACTTTATCTCCTTTGAGACAGTCTGAACAGTATTGATAATGTTACAAATTCAGTTAACACAAAACTTGGCAATTATTTGAAGACTCAATATAATAAAATGAGTTGGAAAGTTGCAGCAGCTTATCTTAAACTGTTTATTAATCAGATGGTTGTGTGTAGAATGCTTGTGCAAGAAACTGATATAGTTGCTTTTACAGATAAATAATTAAATATCAGTTTCTCAACAGTATTTTGATTTGGGGCCAGAGGTGTGGGAAAAAAAAATCTTCTATTGTATCTTGGTCTATTTATCTCTAGAGCAAGATATGAAAAAGCACAACCTCTACCATCTACCAAGCTGGGGTTTTTTTGTTTTGTTTTTTTTTTTTTTTACCCGTTCCCTGTCTGCCCCGGGTTTCCACTTGTAAACATACTCAACAAATCTCTGACAGAAATAGCTCAGTTTGTTAGTGCCATAAGAGCAAAGGACACATAGATGAGATAGGTCCAGCTGCTGAGCTCTACCTCCAACTTGAGGCTTGATCCTCAGGTGACAGCCACAGTCCTTTAATTTATCAGAATGATGCAGCAGCTGCCTGACCTATAGTAGAGAGACAGATTGAAGCTGTGTTTTCCTGTCTTTGCCTGTAGCATACCATGCATTTTGAACTTTACTGAAACGTTGTGACCAAACTATTTTTGGATTTGAACCCCGTTCCACCCAGGGCCCAGGACAGGAATCCCGTTTGTGCCCGCAGTCATCCTGCCTTGCCAATACTATTGATAAATATTGTGATGAAGATATCATTCGCGATATCATCATCATAATATCATAATTTGTGTCCAGTGTGAGCATGTTAGACTCTGACTAAATGTTATGTTAGCATCTACAATTTGAAATCATAACACTTCGAATATATCAGCCAACAATTATTGGACTTTAAATAGTCCTTCTTTTCAATATAGATAGTATACACACTAACACTGCACTACAAATTTAATATATTGTGGAGTCTTTTACAGTATTCATTTTTTTTGACAGGAGCAATTATTTTGTTGGGACTTTTTCAGATAAGCCTTGTGTTTCTAAAGATACACTTGACTTAACAATGTGATAGCAAAGAACCAATGATTAAAGAAACACCACAGTTCTCGGCCAACCGTGAGATTTCTTTGCTTCTTCCTACATTTAAAAGAGTGAGAGTTGAGGGGAATAAGCCATTTGCTTTTAGAAAACCAATTTTCACAATCTCGTTTTTTACTGTCCTAGTCACTTGAATCTGAATTTGCAGACTTTCCTTGTTAAAGTATTCTGGATCTCTGTATCCTGCCTAACCCCTCAGTTTAGCCACCCTCCCAAAAGATAGAAAAAAAAAAGAAATTGTATGAAGATTTCTGTGATTGCAGACATCAAGACCATAGCAGTCTCAAGCTTACAATGAAGAAAGACTCAACGTCTTCTTTGAATGAAACATTTTTCTCAAATCAGCTTCCTCAAATCAGCTTCCTCAAATCAGCTTCCTCAAATCAACAAAAGGTAAATGCTAAAATGCATTTACCTTTTGTTCGAAATCGAGATTTAAAAAAAAAAATACTTTCTATGTCTTCCCATTCAATTTGCATAGTTTGTTTTATTTCCTCCAAACTATTTAATAAACTGACTTTAGCCAAAGCAACTAATTTAGTTTATTTTGTTTTCCCTCTCTCTAGTTGTAACAAAGGCTTAGTGGTACCGCTGTAGCTCTTTCTTATTGTTGAGCGGTGAACAGTAGCCTCAACAGAAGTGTCTTCAATGTCTGTTTTTCAATTGTTTAATTTCGTCAAATTAGATCATGATGAGTTGCTTTTTGAGATTTTCAAAAAGCAACTCAAATTGTCAGACAGGTTCTATTAAGTTGATTCTGTTGGTCAGAATAATCTGACCTGGGTGTGGCTTGTTCATTAAATAATACAGTTCATGATTTAACAAGGATATAAATTATCTTTTAGCAGGCAACTAGATTGCTTTGGATCCTTTTCTTACTTTAATGAATAAAATATCTAAAGTGCTTTTTTATTTATATAAAAAGTATTATATTAACACATGTTTTATTATCTTAAACAAGCAAGTTGTAAAAGAGAAGCAACAATTTAACAATTCTTGAAGGGGAAAAATATTTTTAAGGTATTGTGTTTACTTTTGTAAAAAAAAAAAAAAAGCATAGTCAAAAAAAATGTAATTAAATTAAAAAAATCAACATTAGGTTACTTCATTATAACTTGGGGTAATTTAATATATTAATATAATAAGGTGAAGTATGGACTGACTTCCAGAGGAAGCCAATGGGTGCATATAAACTTCATGTTGCTACTTTAGAACTGCTCTCATCAGATTGTGGCACGAATTAACTTCCCTGACAAGCACCAAACTACCTGTCTGGACTCTGGCTCTCTCATGTTGCTGAAGCAGCTTGTGGTAACAATTTAAGGGGGCGACTTAGTGAAGTTAATCAGCTGGAGAAGAGTGTCTTGAAATAACTCATGCTGGGATGTTCCTAGCCTGCCACAGTTTTCTTTTTGTCTTTTTACATTCAATGACTTTGCTGACCTCTTGTCTCTGGTATGCTGGCAAATCAGAAGGAAAGCTTTTCTGAGATAAGTGAGGCGAGAGTAATGTGGCTGGAGCACATCTGGGCTGTAAAAGCCAGATGACTGCAAATGCTAATGCAAATCATGGCACAGCTCACTGAGGCAAATTAAATGCTGATCGAACACGCAGGAACCATTTTATATACTATATTTTTTGTTGTTCTCTACATAATGGATTTGATTACACCGTGTTTTGTCTTCATAGACACGTTGAAAGATTTTGTTTCTATAGTGTGATTGTACTGCTATGTTTTCTGTATGAGGGACTGGAGTTGCACTGTATGACACAACAGCATCAGCGGCTGAAAAAACGAGAGTTGGTTCACAGCAACATGGCATGGTGAACATGGCTTCAGGCTGCTGCAATAGATCTTTGCTCTCCCCTCAGCATCTGCTGTCTGCTGGCATTTGTCAACAGCTACAAAAGCCAACAAAGACTGACTGGACATTTGCCACCAGCTGCCCCCATTCTCCCTCCCATCACCCTGCTTCCATTAGCAGCCTTTAGCTGCGGGGGATACAGGGCAAACCCGATTCGTTATTGAAATTTCTGGCAAACTTCTGTGCCTCTCTGTGTCAGTAATAATATCAGTACCGTCAGAAGCTGTCAGATACTTTCAGCTGCTTTTCCCACATTGTTGTCTTTCCCCTGTGGCGAACAGCAGCAGGGCAGATCATCACTGTTTTCTGTTTAGCAAAACGCTTCCCATACGGCGTCTTCATCACTTCGATTTTCCTTGTTCTGATGGATTGTCCTGGCTCATCTGCGGCTGCCAGCTGCAGCACACTCGCGCCTTCAGATGGATGTTGGCCACTTGAGGAGCTGCCGTGCTCCACAATAGAACATCTGCCTCGCTCAGCTGGTAGTGCTGTTCGTCAGTAATGAGGCTCAGTGGTAGAATAAAAGAGGCTTTTAGAGGTTAAAAGGCAGGTGCTCATGGCAGTCTCCTGGAGACGTGTTAAATTCACCTTATTTCTAAGTGGAGGCATTGCTGTTGCATAACTACTACTAAGGGTTTATGTGTACAGTCTTTGGGTTCTTTCTTTCTAGGACCTGGATTTTGTTTTGACTTTAAGTTTTGATAAACAGGGTATTTAATATTTTAGTTTGTATTTTGCTTCCATCCATCCATCCATCCATCCATCCATCCATCCATCCATCCATCCATCCATCCATCCATCCATCCTCTGTACATCCTTGTCCCTAGTGGGGTCAGGAGGTTCTGGTGCCTATCTCCAGCTAACGTTCCGGGCGAGAGGCGGGGCACACCCTGGACAGGTCGCCAGTCTGTCGCAGTATTTTGCTTCAATTATAAATTAATATCTTACAATTGAAAAGTGCAGCACTTTTTAACTTGTTTTCCAGAATTGTAAGTCTGAAAGACCATCAAGGAAAGTACTAATCAGCTAGCAACCAAGAGCCCACAGTAACTCTGGTGGAGCTGCAGAGATCCCCATCTCAGTTGGTTAATTCTGACAAGAGATCCTGTGTCATGCGCTCTACAAATACGACCTAACACTGCGTTTTTTCTCTGAGCACACTATCTCCACAGTAATACATGGTGACGTCAGATGCTGTTTTCTCAGCAAGAACAGTGAACCTGGTCAGAGTTGATGGGAAGATGGAAAAAGCTAAATGCAGAGTAGGAACTGAAACTGGGGTAGAGGTTCAAATGATTAGCAGAATGACCCTAAGCATGAAGTCAAAACTACAATAGAATAGCTTAGATCAGTGGTGTTTAAAATCAGTCCTCAAGGGCTGGTATGATGATGTTTTAATTCTTTCCCTGGTTAAACACACCTGAATCAAATGATATATCATTAGCAGGCCTTTGACATGGTGAGAAAGTAGTAGAATGGGCTTTGTTGATCAAGAGACACATCTTAAACAGGCCGAACGCCTTGAAGGAAGTTGGACACCCACGGTTTAGATCAAAGCATATTCATGTATTATAATGTCCTAGTCAAATCCACACCAAAATCCAACGGAGAAATAGTGCCAAGAGTTGAATATTGTTCTCCACAGATCTTAATACAATTTGAGAAAAAGGACAAATATTAGTAAGAGGGTTGAAAATGGTCCAGAACACTTGCAGCTAAAATCACAGTGAGCCAAGTGGCGTTGAAAACAAGGCTGATGACTTCTGAGAAGATCTCTAACTAGTGCAGTGTCAATCAGAATGGAACAGTGTTTGTCTAATCCGGTCCTCAGGGACCACTGCCCTGGATGTTTTAGATGTTCCCCTTCTGCCACACACCTGACTTGAATAAGTAGGTGATTAACATGCTCCTGCAGCGATTGATGGCATGTAGGGGAGGTCAAGCAATCATTTGAACAAGGTGTTCTGGAACAGAGACACATCTGAAGTATGCATGTCCCCGAGGACCAGAATTGAGAAACACTGGTGTAGAATATTGAACTTGAAACTGATCAAAGGAAAAATCTGGTTAGGGAGCAGGATGGCTTTATATATCCATGAAGAATGTTTGTGACCTAGCAGAACACGACAAACCATTCTCCTGATTCTTTTCTATATTGGTCTTTACCCGTTCTACTACAACCAACGCTCTTAAATGACAGAAGGAGTTTTGTTGCAACATTTATTAGTTGTAAATGACCGACCATGTTGTTTCTCTAGGAATCCACTCACTCTAGATTTCTGTCTCCTAGAAGGTACCTGAGTCAAGTTTGAAGAATACTTAAGGATCCTTATCTAGGTTTAGAATTGGAAATAGTTCAAGCACCACTTTACATCTCAAGAGATACCTGACAGACAAGAGTTGTAAGACAGCCACTTTCAGTGCATCTATTAATCAGCAGTGTCAATGTGCAGATGTCGCTCTGTTGAAGACAACTAAAGCAAGACAGAGGGATGTTGTTTATCTGTCTGTATTTAATGTTTAAGTTGCATAGATTGTTTGTTGTTATATGTTCAGATATTCAGAATAAATGTGCCAGTTTTGCAGGGTAAAAATAAGCTGAATCAAAGTAAAGGAACTGCTTTAGATGGAAATTCAATGGCCACATTAGGAGAATTTGCTGACAAAGTTAGCGCTGCAGCCTACAGTGCCTGTTATTGACTGAAACAATGGGAAGCTCAGAATGATTTAATGATCTGAAACACTGCAAGACAAATGGGTTTTTCAGTGCTTTGGATTTTGTTAGGACTCCCTTAAAAATCTTCAAAGCCTTCAAGAATCTGTTGTGCAGGACTTCAGTGGACCCCCTGCCAGCATGCCATCTTTGTGCTACTGAAGAGGGGATGAAAGGGATGAGGTGAGAGGAGTTCTTAGGGAATGGGAAACCTGACGCTGAACTTTGATCCCCTCTGATCTGGCATCACAAACTGTCACATGTAGTTCAGTCAAAACATTTTGATAACTCTCTCCCCTCCTCTTGTAAACCCATTGCTGTTTATTTGATTTACATGTCTAGAAATCTACTTTGCGATGGAATATAAAATTATAAGCAAGAGTCATTGTCTGTATTAATAAATTAAGCATAAATGGGTATTTATCACAGATGTCACGTTTTGAAATCCATCGTTTATTTTCAAACCTGGTTAGAAAACAACTTACTGTAGGAGTACAGCTGATTAATACTGGATAGTTTTGATGAAGTTGCACTAAAATATTTTATTAAACGCTTCAGTGATTTGTTCCTCCAACAACAGAAAAACATGCAGTTTTATACATTTTACGCATTTTATTTGCTATATTTTTCATACCTGCTATGAAGTCACTCCCCACTTCACTATTCATCTTTGTGTTTGATTGATGACTCCAGCAGCCATCAGGGGAGATAAATTGCCTTGTATATCAGGGCAATAAAAACTCAGATGCATAAATAAGCAGAGTTGAATGAAATTGCCATGTAATCAGGAAATGAACATATTCATCATCTCAGTTTAGGAGCTTCATGGGGATTTTTTACATCTGTTTTTTCATCCCTAAACATATACAATGTTGGATGCAGTTTGGTTGTGCTCTTCCAGCATCCTCGTTTAAACATCTTGTTTTTTTTCTTCTTTTTTTTTTACATGTACAGCATGTTCAATCATGGAAGAAAATAATTTGAATATTTTGTTTGCAACAATCTATTGACATTTTAGTAACATTTTAGAAAGCTGACATAAAATTACAGCCTGCATAGAGCTTACCATAAAAGATTTCCTCATCTATATCGACACTAGTCATTTAAGTCAAAGAACAAGCACAAACAAATGCCTTTTTTATTGTCTTGTTTTCATTTTCTAGTTTACTAAATATTTGGTTGCACTTTTATTAACATCAAGAAGCTTTTTTTTTTTTGCTTTTTTTTAATCAAGATAAATACTAAATGGCCCTTTGGTATTTAATAGAAACTAAGTCGCCATTTGAATCAGATACATTGAGTGTCTTGAAATGTCTTCTGTAGATCTAGCTTTCCTAAATCCCATAAAACTTTGACTACATGCTATCATGTCCTTAGAAACCTGTAAACTCCATTACTGGAGGCCAGCTGCTCAATCGTGATCAATATCTGTTCTTCTTAGAGTTCTTTAAAATCCCTATAAAACTCGGCTTGGATGACCAGATCCACAAATAACAACAGTAATGTGATTAACGTCTCAATCTTTTTACACAAGCATTTACAGGATTTATGAATTATGTTCAGCTGAGCGGAGATCAGTGACAGAAGACGATAAACCTTTTGAAACTGAAGTTCCTCCACCTCACAAAAGAGTCACTTTAGACTGAGATCTAATTTCAAATTGAGATCAAATAAACAATGGTGACTAATGGTCCTTCCTGAGTTTTAAACAAATAACTGCATAGCTCCTCCCTGTCAAGACAATTATTTGAAATCAATGAGATTACTTACAGGATGCCTGAAAATTACCATCCCAAATACATGTTGAATGCACATTGTGCAATCTAACCTGTACTTCTATATAGAGCATATAAATGTGTAGGGTTAACAAACATACATAGACTAAATTGTCTTGATTTGATATTTCAATCACTGCAGTTTTTACAACTAAATATATGTACAATGTCATTATTTGTTTGAGAATAATAAAAAAAAATACACTCTAAATGTTTTTTACTGTTTCTAACAAGCAAGAAACAGTACCACAAAAACTTGGATAATTTATGTTAGATATATGTTGGTTTCATGCAAACAGGTGTGAAAGGACAGTTATTGTCTTTTTACGCCTGCTTTTAAAACCAGAAAATTTACAACTGTCTGTTATAGTTGGAGGTAGTCTTCACCATAAAATCTAACCTGTTATGGAAAATATCTTCAAGAATCCGAGGTCCTTCTGAAAAGGACATCACAATCCTTCTGACCTGAATTTACTGTAGTTCCATTTAATGTAATTTGATACAGGGTTTTTAAATTCTGCGACAGACTGGTGACCCCGCCTCTCGCCCGGAACATTAGCTGGAGATGGGCACCAGCACCTCCCGACCCCACTAGGGACAAGGGTGTAAGAAAATGGATGGATGGATGGATGGATGGATGGATGGATGGATGGATGGATGGATGGATGGATGGATGGATGGATGGATGG
>CAEGAG010042269.1:0-84737 GCA_903067065.1 Brachyrhaphis terrabensis
ATATATATATATATAAAAGAAAATACATACATATATATATATATATATTTTCTTTTCTTTTTTTTTTTTACATGTAAGGACAGATTTTTCTTGTTAGATTTTTGCAACCTAGCTCAACCTAGACTGGATTGAATGTCTTTTGACAACAGTTTTGAATTATTGCTGCAGCTGCTGAATTGGATTTAGGTCTGGAGTCTGATTGTGTTGTTTCAAAACACATTTATTATGCTTTGATCTGAACCCAATCCCATTATAGCTCTGATTGCATGTTTAGTGTCATTTTCCTGGAAGCTAAACCACTGCCTGGCTCCTAAGCCTTTTGCAGGTTATATAAGGTTTTCTTTCACTATTGCCCTGAATTTAGTATCATCCATCTTCTCAGTGACTAACCAGTTTTCTCACTGCCACTGAAGAAAATCCTCCCCACAGTATAATGCTGCCTTCAGCATGCAACTCCATTACTTTAACAGGATTTCTGTTCCCTACAGAGTTTTCATGTTAGCCAGAAATTATCTTTATTCTTGCTCTATCTGCTGTGTCCCTTGCGCTTCATTTTTTTTTTTTTTTTTGTCAACCACTTTTCCTTACCAAATCTCTGAAGAGTTCACAAGAAAGTTGTATTCACCTTGATTTTGAATTATGTTCACGAGTTGTCTATTTACTGATTAGGTGATTTCTGAATCAATTGGGTTTGCTAGATTTTAAATAAAGGTATCAGAGCAAATGTCTACTGCCCGTTTTAGACTTTACTTTGCAAATGTGCAGAGAACATGTTGATCTATTCAAGAAAATTAAGGCTTGAGTTAGTAACATTTCCAAAATGTGAAAAACTACAAAGGGAGTGGATACTTTTGGAAACCAATTTATTTTATGGAAGAATGAGGCCCATTGCTAGCTTGTCATTGTTAACTTGTTTTTTGGTCAGTAACTGAATTTATTTTGTAGAACACGGTTTTCCCTGTTTGCTCAGTGTTTGTATGAAGTCGTGCAATTTGATTTCAAACTCAAAACAAACAAAAAAACTCTGAAAAACCTGACAGTTCATCCACATTTACACAGGATTTCCTTGTGCTACTTGCACAGCATTTCACCCTCATTTCATCACTCTGTTGAACTTGGTACTTAAAGGTCCAGACAGGGAAACATTGACAAAATTTTTATTTGATTTAAAGACTCAGTGAAATGTGAAATTTCATACAATTAAGCAGCATGTACGGAAAGTGTAAGTGCTTCCCCATTCCTTGATGCAACTGCACGATAAAAAAGATGTTTATGTTAGCCAAATGCTCTTAATACTTCTTAATTTTATTCTTCCATCTAAAAATAGGGGAAAAAGAAGTGGAATGTGTTTGATTACTTACTTATTAGGAGAGTTAATGAGGTGTGTGAGAGCTTTTAAAAGAATGGCAGTATGTTGCCACTAAATGCTAACTGCCTTCTTCCTTTCTGCATGGTAAAATCTCACAAGTAGTTACACACATAAACAACCACATTTACAAAGTGTTTGCCTTCAAAGAAAAGCTGCTTGGGCTGGAAATGATCCAAAATAATATCTCAATGTCCAACTGTGGAATAAAACACCAACACATCAAAATAAACAAATCAAACTGTTCTACAGTTTCAAAAGAAGTCTGTATCCATGGTGCTGTACAAATTAAAGTGGCTCCAATGTTGTGCTTTGATCATTTTTGGACACATGGAAAAAAAAAAAAAAAACTGTCAAAAGCAGAAGCTAACATTTAACCCCTTTCTCTGATTTTCCCACGCCATAGACCATGGCAGACAATACCGATATTTTTTTCTTCTTTGAGAAAAGTGTATTGTCTCTGTAAAATACTGATCAAAACACCCAGGAATGTATTAATTTTTTTATTTTTTTATTTCATAATTCCTGCACAAATGGCCACTCATACTAAACCTTCCTTTCTGTTGGAGACTTATTCTTATGCGGACATAACTTAAGTAAAATGGACTGAAAAAGAACTAAGTGACGTGAGATCAGCTGATAAGAGTGGACAGAAAAGCAAAAAGTTTCTTTGCTTGGCTCAGACTTGATGAAAAGTGGTGTCTTCCTGTCAGTGGAGATGCTACAGCTTATGCAACCCACTCAGTAAAGAGTCTAATGCAAAATGAAAAAGCAGCAAAGGAAAAAGTGAAGAGAGGTAAAGTTATGAGCTGGAGCTCTGTCTTAAATTGTTTGTTGTGCTGCTAAATGCGTGTATGAGTGACCAAGTCCTTGGTCAAAAAACAAACCAAAAGAAAAATCATAAAAATAGCAAACAGATGACAAAACATGAGTGTCATTATTTTGGAAACATTTCTATGGTTTGAATTAAAAAGACAAGGAAGCAACATTTTTGGTCAGATGGAAAAGAGGGAAAGTGTAAAGAGTGGGGGATAACAGAAAGAGAACGAGGTGAGAAGAAGCATAGATTGATGCTGCGGGGCTTTTGGGTTCTTGCCAAAGCATGGCCTTGCATGTGTTTATATTTGTGTGGCCCACAGAGAGTGACTGTGTGCAGCAAGGAGGATCCATGCTTTCCCTCTTACCCTCATGTTTTCCTTTTAAAATAATTAATTTCTCTCCACACCTTGACTTTTATCTCAATTCCTCCTTGAGACAAATGATAGACGAGCCTTCTAGCTCCCTTTCCCTTCACTTGTTTGCTCCCGTGTACAGCAGATGTTTTGCACCTCCATAATCCCAACAAGAGAGCCAGACACAACCATTATGATCACCATGATTACCAGTATCCGCCAGAGGTCAAACAAAGTATTAAAGTCTCAAAACAGTAATCCGTGTTCACACACATTATTCTGGGCAGGCACTCCCATTTGTGCAGCTTTTATAAAGGAAAGAAAAGACAGTTTGCTTTAGGAAAACTCAGACATAGAAATTCAGGAGAGAAAATATCACTGTGCTGCTTCTTGTTTTGGACGGTGTACAGAATCTACAATGGACCAAAATGCTAAACAAATTTTGTACTTATACAGAATGAGGCGAGGCTCAATAGTACATGTTCGCCTTTGTGGCTTTTGTTTTCCTTTGAAAGATAATCCAACACTTGCCAACCAAACCAAGTTTAAACAGTCAATCATTGGGAAAAACTGCATGGTAATGCTCTAGTTTTTATTCATTTGTACATAAGTCAGCATTATAAGATACAAACCTTTAAATTTTTAATCATTTTGTAAATAAAATTCAGACACTGTAAATTTCATTTTGATACATAGAATAAATCAGATATATTGACTAAACACCCACTTCAATAGTGAGGGTCACCAGCCCATGTAACAGGCAAATGAATTGTGTGAAATCAGGAATAGTGTTTGGAGATTTTGGTGAGATACCATATTTTGCATATTAACTATATTTTTATTAATAAACACATTGGCAACATGGACAGTGGTGGAAACTTAGTGTAATAGCCAAGAAAAAAAAAGTAACTCTTAATTGATAATATTGTGACTGTTAGCTAAAGTCTTACTGACTTTGTTCAACTTTAAATGCACTTTATATTATTTATTTTTTTACCTACTTTAGTATATGGGGCAAATTCACCAGCATGGTTATTTTTATTTTCAAATGTCTATTCTTTCAAAAATCCTTGGATTCAAATGTAGGAGGAGCTGCGGTTCATAAGTAAATACATTTACTTAGGAGTTGCAGAGCTTCTGTGTTGCTCTTAATTAAACGTACATTTAGTAGATGTTCCACAAATAACTGCAGTCCAAGAATAATTTTACAAGTTGTACTGTAAGGCTCTCCGTTGGTTTCAAGAGCGTTGATGTTTTTACAATTGGAAATATTTCCCAACAGATGAATTTGGCTTTCTCGTGAGCAATGGAGAAGTGTAGATGTTTTTTTGTTTTGTTTTGTTTTGTAGCCAGCTGTCCAGCAGTGCAAAGCAACGTATAAGGAAGAGGCTGCACTTAATAGAGTCGCAGAAAACACTAGTTATGCTGGCACTCTGTCTTGCATCACAATAAGATGCCTTCAAACAGTATGGACAATATGACCATAATTCTTTAAAACCTTGGTATTCCTTGATACTGCTTGCCTAATACCTCTTTTGATGTAGTCTGAAGATTAAAACAGCTTTTGTTTCCTATTTGTGGAATTTCCCTACTTTTAAGGGACCCACTGTAGCAACCAGCACCTAACAAAAATGTTTTAGAAAGCCAAAAAAACTGTTTTTTAAGATCTCTTGAAAAGATTACAAAAACATTTGTCTCCATGCAAGCCAAATATAAAGAAATTGCACAGTAGTGTATGTCATCAAGCTGTTATCGAATTCCAGCAGACCTCACATGAAGCTATGCCATAGTTCCCACTGACACATTCAACTCTTCAATGTCCTGGATTTCTACACATGCCAAAAAGGAAAATAAGAGTCAGTGTGGAAACATCTCAAGAGAACTTGATTGATTCTGACGATGAAAAATAAAGCCAAAATAACACTCTTTGTCTCCTGTTTTCTCATCACTCTCATAGTACATGACCAAACCAACGAACTGCCTCTTTTTGATGGGACCTAAAGGGGATTTCATGGATGGAGTGCACTCTAATCATCTACAGTCACAAATCAATGAGAAACACACATCGCTCACAGACGGGAACACTCACCGACCACCAAGAGAAAACACAGTGTCAGTGGAACTTATCAAGTCCACATGAGGGCTGACAGACACGCACATACACTAACATACTGAGACTCAAGACAGAGTTGGTTAAACTGCTGCCCACATCTCGTCTTTCACTAAAAATGATTCATGATGTCTGTGTGTCTCTGTCAGCTTTTAAAGTCCAATGTGAGCGCATACATTTGCCTACCACCCGGCAAGCAAATCTATGCTTTTTCCAAATTCATGATTCCCTCCTAATATATCTACTTGGTTTTTGAGTCTGCCTAGGAGATTTGTTCACAGTAAAGAGGAATGATAAGGTCTGACTGAGCACCACAGATCATGATGACACTTAAAAACACTACAAATGTATGGCAAGGTATGAGATCTCTAAGCTTTGCACTTGAGGAAAACCAAGGCCTCTCCATCCATCATGTTATTTACTTTCTGGACAATATTAGAAAACCTTATAAAGAAAGGAGAGAACGGGCCTCTCAACAGGTCCATTATCACTGCTATTACCTCTCTCTACATTAGCCAGGAGGCTCCCTTCAGCCCAGAAAAAAATGATCCCCATCTCTGAAAGTAGCCTGGAAATCATTTTGTTAGATTGCACTAATGTTTTGAACAGAGTCAGAGCGTGAGTAAAAAGGGAAGGAGGAATCCACTTAGAAGTACAACAATGTAAAGCTGGTTGGTAATTCTCTCTCTCTCGTGTGGTCTTACTAAACTGGTTAAACGTGCCTCTTTGTGAACGGTTGGCTACCTAGAAAGTGGAAAACCGATCCCAAAGATCGGATGACAGCTTTTCCTGGAAGCGCTGGTCTGAGGTCAGTGTTATTGAGCCACTGTGATGACAGATCCACCACACCTAACCACAGGCAGCTGATAGCAGATCAGACAACTTCCAGAAAAACACATGTTCAGAAGCTGTGTCAATCAAGACAAAACGCAAACACTTAAGACATTTAACTCAATCCAAAAAAGACAAAAGAATATATACATATATTTGATGAGTCCACAGCAAAATGAACCCCAGCGAAGGCTATCTTGTTCCCCTTAGAGTCAAACCTTCCTCAATCCTCCAGAGTGACTGAAATTGAGAGTGAAACCCGGCATTACTTTAAATATTTGCAGTCACCACCACAGATGGAAAGTATCAGTAGGGTGAGAGGAGAGAAGAAGAGGAGAGGACTAAGCCAGAGGCAAGGTGAGCAAAGAGGTTACCTTTATGTTCGTTCTCCTTCTGAATCCCTCTGGAAGTTAAAGGCAAAAAGTGCCTTGAGCTACATGCCTAGAGTAAGTCAAGGACACCAAGTCTAAACAAAGGAAGACAAGTAATAAAAGAAAAAACACTCTTAAATAGCTGTTACACTGTTTTCTGCCCTGTTCAATATGTTGGGATGTGAAAAAATGTTACCTAGGTCTATGAAGAGGTAAAACAGATTTTGTGGAAATCACACGTGTAGTCCTAGCTAGTTTTTGAAGTATATGAACCATTGCTAAGGCTCTCATGGTTTATAATGTGCATGTGTATTGGGGTCAAAGATATGGAATTCACCATGCTAAGTACTGTATTTTCTGTTCTATAAGTCGCTCAGGAGCATAAGTCTCATTTATCTGGAAATTATTAAACGTGAGGGGGACCTTGTTCATGCTAATGATGTGATCCTGTGACATCTTGTGTTCAGTTGCTTCTCCACAAGCTCTCAGCTTTGGCTAGGAAATCTATTGGATATTTCTGATACACCGATGTCCATGCTCTAAGTCCAGGTTGGTCAGGAATGGCTCTGCTCCACCAGCAAAGTACGCAGCGGAGAGGAGACGCAAGCAGTGTAAATCCGGGGGGATAGAGAAGTAGCTGCAGAAAATGGTTAAGGATCAACTCAACCATTTTCTGTTAAGTTGATCCTTAACAGAAAATGGTTAAGGATTTTCTGTTAAGGATCCTTAACCGAAAGGCAGTAAAAGTTATGCCTTTAACTTTAACGCTAAAGGCATAACGTTAAAGTTATGCCTTTAACGTTATGCCTTTACGTTAAAGGCATAACTTTTACTGCCTTTAGGGTAAAGTTATGTGTGAGACCAGTGTGTTGTGCTATTTGACTAAAACAATACTGAGATACAAAGGTAAGATAACGTTTCATAATGACCTGCCAATACCTTAACAAATAAAAAACTATCCCTGTTCATTTGGAAGCATTGCAATTAATCTTGATCAATTTTGTTTGTAAACTGACAAAATTTCATTGATTTTGTGGTGATGCAGAATTGTTTAATTGAGATTAATGCCAAACATATTGAATGAATGGATTAATTTATTTCAGCCATTCCAACAAAATAAATAAATAAATAAATCAGAGGACACATATTTCTCAGTGTGAATGCAACTCTATTACACAGTACCCCACATACACAACTGCACGCAAATACACCACTTATTTGGTGAATGTGTCTGGAAAGGAGAACTACAAAATTGTAAAACTGTAAGGCCCATTTTTCTAACAAATAGTACATTGTGAGGACTCCCTGCACCATGGAAGCATTTCATGCTCCATGGAAAGCCAGTATTTTTAAGTTAGGGGTGAGGTTTAGGACTAAGGTATGAAATTGGTTTAGGTAAGATATGTAGAGTTAGAGAAAGGGGTAGACTATATAAATGAATGAAAAATGAAGGGAAGTCAATTCAAAATTTTTGTGAAGACAGAAAGATGCAATATGCTTATGTGTGTGTGTGGGTGTGTGTGCATCTGTGTCTATTTGGGGGGACTGTGTTTTCTTTTTTGTACAGATTCACATGCTTTGTTTGTGAGAGGATGGCTGAGACTGGCAAAGGACAATAAAGATGGTCCCAGCTGTGTTGTAGTGGGTGGGATTCGTCCTGAGAAAAAGTGCTTAACAATGGACATCAGTGCCTGTTTGGGATGTTTACCCTGTTCTCTACGCTGCTGCTGAATACCCTCATCCTCCCACACTGACAGCCCACATACAGCGTGGACAAGGGATTGAGTGATGGAGACTGAGCAACCACCACTCAGTAAAACACACAGAAAGGGTTTCTGCTGGTAGTGTGAGAAAATGTACAATAACCAACAACATGATAATGGCGACAGTTTTTGCAACCAACTGATAAAGACTGTTTCATAGGAAACTCACAACACTGAGGTTGTTGTAGCTGTTTCTGAAAGAAAAAACAAGATTAAGTTTCTGTAAAATTCTCAGTTTTCAAACAAGAAAAAATCTTCTTTGAATTTGTCTGGCAACACAAACCTTGGAATTTATACTTCAACAACCTTTTGCAACTATGTTCAACTTTCTCTCTAGACTACCATACCATACCAACTTTATTTATGAAGCACTTTACCGACAGAATCAAAGTGCTATACACAACCTTTAACAGTTTCTTCAATTCATTATGCATTGTGTTTTAGTCTCTGGCACTTCTTAAAGTAATTTTGAAGCATAGCATACGGCCTTGAGGTGTATCCATTAATGAGTGACCAGCCTGCAGCAGCAGATGTGATCTGCAATGCTCCAGAGATGAGGCCAGACTACGCTTTCAGGATTAATGAACCCTTGCAGAGGTGCAGCCGTAGGCATGAATCTGGCCCCACAGTTGTCCAATACACACCCACTCATCAAAAAGAAAAAGAAAAAAAACCTTGAATGAAAGACATGTTTCTTTCCTTTCCTGGCAGAGTCCAAAACAATCCAGTTTGTAGCACATCCATCATTATTCACATACATTAGCATAAAGTTTTATTACCCCCAGGGCTGGGGATCATTTGCTAATGATGGGTGCATGCCAGCACAGCGGCATTGGTCGCTGTCCAGATGCGACCAATACCTTTAGATTGACGGCTAAAACGAAGACAGATCTTTGAAGAAAGGAAATAAAGTAACTTTGTGTTCCATGTAAACACTAAATCAAGCTAAACCAACATGTGTCTGTTTCTGCTTGTCTGATAGCATGTGCTTTTGTGCATTCCTGCAAGCAACTTCATTGCTATAAGTTCTGCATGGATGCTGATGTGTAGCCCAGGGCCTGGAACATGAAGGCTATTGTGTGTTTGGTGTGTGTCGGGGAGACTGTCAGAGTGTGTGTCACAAAGCGAGCCTGGCACTCACTAAAGGAGAAACTGCCAAAGCAGGGGGCATGAAATTAAAACTCATCACCCAAGAAAGAAGGGACAAAATAAGTCATAGAGAGGAGGCAGTGTATAAAAAGGAAGCATGCAGGAGAAACAAAGGATAATAAAGATGCAGACAGGAAGCAATAGGCAATATACAATCACCCAGGTCAAAGAAGGAAACAAAAGAAATTTGCAGCAGTCGAATGGAAATGTGCTCTGCATCAGTGACGCCTGCTGTTAGTCTTCTATATCTGTGGCAGGAGAAAAAGAGATCTGGAAAAGCACTTCTCAAACTATAGAAAAACCACAAGAAAGACTGTCAACTTTTTGGGAGAAAAAGAGCTGCTGACCCTCACAACTTCAAGCCATACATCAATGTACGTGTTGACTTGCCTTGTTGCCAGACATACATTTGGTTTCTGTTTCTTGTAATGTAAGTATATCACCCCACTGGTTTAGAGCTAATCAACACAGAGGTTGTACACACATATTCTATGTGTATGTAGGCGTCTTCCCTACAATTTTCAACTCTGACCTCAGGAAAGAGCAGGAAGCCCCAAGAGGCTATAATGGATTTGCCAGAAACAACGAATGTGTACACGCGAGTAACATTTGTATGCTCACCTGACAATGCTTCATCCTGTAGCTCAACATATTTATTTATTTATTTTTGCAACATTCTGCCGGCCAGAGAAAACCAATCATCCAGTGATACATTTTATTGGTACAAAGGTGTTTACTGAGAAAATAATACACGCAGAAGTTATGCTGCAGTGCAGTCAGACAAATGGCTGGGAATAGGCAGCCAGACATCCTCATCAGGCAGTTTCTGTCTCACGCCAGCACTGACCTTTCACCCCAGCTCTATGAGTCAGGCTGGGAGAGCCGTGAGCGTGACCAATCCATTAGGCTGCTCTGACAAGGATGAGGGTGACATCTGAACCCCCAGAGGCAAGGGAGGGACGGAGCACGCAAATAGGACTAATAAGAAGCTAGATGCTGTATAACTTTAATAACTGATTGGTTTTATGTCAGCTATACTTTCAGTTTAGCTTTGAATACTGGATTGAGTATTCAAGCTGTTTTGTTTTCAGAACATAAATTGTTTATTAGCACACAAGCCATAATCAAAATATCAGGCGAAATGGTAATGGAGTATGGCATTTGCCTCTACTAGAAAAGTACTTTAGACTACACTGATCAGAGATTCTGTGACCAATTGAAGTCACTAATTTTGTAAACTTTCAATTTCAGCATGAATTGAAAAGGTAAACCTAACAGTAAAAGCTTTAAAATTAAAATAAAATAATGCTTTTGAAAAAAGGTTTATTTTATTTTAAGTAGCAAAGTTACAAAGCTGCTTCTCTCTTTAACAGTACAAATCTACAAAAATGTATTTACAAATAAACACCGGCAGTAAAATTATCCAGGTTTAGAGACGGATGTGTCAGACAAAAACCCCAACCGGAAAGATTATTGGGTTTCTCATTTACTCCTGAACAAGACAGATTATAACTTTCTATTTTTTTCTGCATAAAGTAGCTGTTGCTCTACATCACATGATATTCAACTTTGTTCTCTTTTAGAGTCATGTTATGTGGGAGAACTTTTATATGTTGGGTTGTGAAATCATAATTTTATTTATTTTGATTTCAAAGGAAATTAAAGCTACTTTTCATTTATTAACAATTCACACAGTTAAAGAAAGACCTGTCAGTATTACACAGCTCTGCAGTTAAACATTTATTTTGAAAAAGAAAGACAAGATGTGCGCCAAAAAGAGACAGTTTGTAAGTTAATGCAATAAGTTCCAGATCTCACATTCAAAATGTGTATTTAGTGAATGAACATGACTGCGACTTTCTCTCCAGTCATGGCATTTTCAACTTTATTATATATATGTGTGTCTGTGTGTGTTTGGTTTTATCTCCTCATCAGTTGTTTTCCTATCCAGTTATTAAATGGAAGCTAAGGCAATCTTCCAAATACCAAATACTTGCTAAAATTCAAATTAGTCCAATGTCTTAACGAGTTAGGGAAGATTTGAAAGCTTCAATAACAGCAGGGATTTGTTGTTTCAAGCTGAAAAAGGAGACTTTGGCAGGAAATGAAGGAAGGAGAAGGAGTCACTGTGTATACAAAGGAGGTGGGGAAGAGAAGAACTTTTAAGGATGAGCAAATGAGAGTGAAAACGTTTTTTGGGAATGCTTTTGTCTCTGTTTGCTAATATTTGCTCTTAGATTTAGCTTTTTCCCCTTTGCTTGCTGTTGACAGATAGGAACAAAAAGGGAGATAGCCAGATGGTTACCTAGTAGCCAGACTTTTGTGCTTAAATCCGTCAGTATGTGAGTGCAGTTGACAGGTTTCCAAGCAGCAAGTGGTGAGCATTGGCAGAAAGTATCACATGTGAGAATCTGGTTTACCACTCAAAGGTTCATGAGGTAAAACCTCCTTTAAACTGACTTGAACGGGAAAAGTCCGCTTGCACAAAGGAGAGAAAGAAGAGACAATGAGAAAAGGATGGAGACGTTCAGATTTCTTCCATATGGTGCCATGATCCTCTTTAAATCCTCCGTACCCTCCCCACGGCCCTCTCATCTCGTGGGGTGTCCGGGGTTGGGGCAGCCTGGGTGTCTACATAAAGGCCAGTCTCACAGCAGGCCAGTATTTACAGCAGTACTTTGATGTCTTTGTGGTGAAACACCTTGCCTCATGTCCACGCTCATTAACTTTGTCAATGACAGATCAATGTGAGCCTGCTGAATACCAGACTGCCTTGAAATTACAGCCCATTTATGTTCCACGTCTGAACGGGCCTTGGCTTCTCCTGAATAAACACATATTGCCGCGACGGACAGAACCTTCACTCATGATGGCACCTACTTAAAACGAAAAGCGGGAAAGATGTGGCTCTACCTAACACCATGCGTATGCCTGCTTCCTGTGGCTTAGTGCGCTGAGACAGCAGTCACATCTCTCTACATCCTGTATGCCACAGTTTATTAAATAAAACATCCGGGCCTCTGGATGTAGAGTACTTTAATGTCACCAACACAAATAGTGTATAGGTAGATTCATGAGAGTATGGCAGGATTGTTTTTAGAACATGATCGATGTCCTTTTGATGTGAAGTTTGCTGTCTGCTGTTTCAAGGATATTACCTTTGACATTTTTAACTGGTTTTATCTCCAACTGCAGCACATTTATTGTTGAATTTAGCTTCATTTCTCTTTTTTTCTGGCCACTGTAGAAAGGGTAAATCTGTTTAGACCATTTTTGGCCACATGCTTTGAACATCTCACAAAGCTCTGCTAAAGCAATCCAAAATGTAAAAAGTGTGGCCCAACTGCAAACCTACTAAGACATGGCTGTCCACCGAAACTGACTAGACAAAACCCATCTTAACTCTGGAGTAGCAGCAGAAATCCTCAGCTTATGTTCAAAATCTGTTGACAATAATCCTTTTAGCAATTTGCACCAAGTCATGCAGTCACAACAAACATGTGGAGGAAAGTGCTTTGGTCAGATGAGACCTAAAGAGAATTTTTTGACCCAACATGAAAACACTGTGTGACAAAAGTAACAGAGCTCATCACACTAAGGACATTGTGGGAATATGATTTTTCAGCAGGGACAGGGAAGCTGGGTAGAGTTGAAATGAACGTGAAAGCAAATGATGGTTACAATACTTTTGAAGGCACTGAAATTACTACTGCTCATATTGTTGGTTACTAAAGTCTTACATTGGAAAAAAAAAAAAGTCGAATTAAATTGAAATTGAGTACTTTTGATTTATGAAAGAGTACATGAGTCTTCATGCAATATTAGGAGCCCAATTAAAATAGTTTAAACAAGTTCTAAATAAGATCAGATATCTGAAAAACCTATCAATAAATAAGGAAGTATCCAAGTATCCATTATATACCCAACTCATATCAGAATACAGACTAAACTACAAGGTCAAGTCTCCCTGGGCCATTTAAGGTCATTGTCTTTATCCAGACATTTCAGAAACCAGGAAATATAAACCATGATCCGTTAACGTCAAACATGCGACTTTTGCTGTCATCATCATATTTTTTTCACAAGCTAACCAAAATTTACTGAAATAATATTGCATCCTCCAATATTGTTCCTTGCCCACACATTCTGCATATTTACATAAAATTACTTTATAGATAGTTCTATGTATACATTTAATCCTCCCACGCATCAACGTGACACATTGATGCACACATACACTCACAAACACAAAGCCTCGTACACACAAACATCTGCAGCCAGAGAGATCATCTGAACTCTAAATATTTAAAAAGCCTATTCCTCTGCCTGTAATTAAAACCACTGCAGCATTTCAGAGTCGTATCCCCTACCACCACCCCGTCTCTCTCCCTCTGGATCCTTGTCTGTTATTCTTCCTTCTTCCATTTTGACCTTTGCTTTTGTTGCTTAGAAATAGGATTTGTGAAAATCTTCCCAAAGCAACAAAACTGTGGGAAACCTCTGTGTGACAGCTAATGTGGTTTTATTTATCAGTAAAAAGAAAAGTTAAAGTTCTTCATTCTGATGCGACACAGCCACCACTTGAAGAAACAATCGACTTTCCTGAGACAAGTAATGATATGTTGGGAAGGTCCACAGTGCAAACATGTGGAATCTGTGAGTCAGCGCCATGCACTGTTTGGCCACAAAACGAGGGGGCTGCTGTCGTGTCCGGGCCTGCGAAAGATACCGGGGCTAAATCTCCTGCTGCTTCCTCCCATTAGAATTCTCCCAAATCCCACCTTTATCGGCGTGTTTGCTCTGTGGAGCTCACTAATGCTCTCCAGCTTCTCTCACAAGGCAGGTGTTTATATGCATGTGTGAGAGTGTTTGCTTTGGCCTGCTCTGCCATGCTTTCCAAGCCGTCGCCATCGGTGTGGAGGGAGTGTAAGAAGGTCTGTAAGGGAGGGAAGACGGACACATTCAAACAGAGGAGTTCCTGGAAAGGAATGCATTCAGTTTAGTTGAGTTTTTCAACTTCAGACGCTGTCGATGCAGCGCGCACGTGTGTGTGGAGTTGTAAACAAGCACTTCTCATGAAGTGGAGATGGTCTAGAGAGAGCTGCTCTCATTTCAAACATCATTTATTTATTACACCCCTGTGTGCGAGACTCACACACGCAGACACAAACACATGCGGTGACAGAAATTCTGCAGTTTATTCCATCACGCTCCAGCGATCAACCTCATTCCCTTTCCACCCCCTCTGTCCTTACTTCCTTCCCTAAAAATCAATGGAGTGTTTTGTCACCTAAAGCTGTGTTTCGTGCAATATTCATCTGAAGGGGTGGGGGGAAGCTCATCTCACACTCAATGAATTTTCATAAACTCCACAAGGCACTGATTGGTAAATGAAGGACATCATGCTTGACACACATTAATACACGCATGCTAACGCACACCAACAACCCCATTATCTAAGCTTCAGGCGAGGGCTTTGTTTGGTACTGCTAGAATTTGACAGTGATTTATGGAGAAAGGGAGTCACACTACACCCTGATACACACAGAAACTCTAAGCAAGGTTACTAGTCCAAACATAGGCACAAAGAAAGGTTATTGCAAGAGCAACAAAGCCTCGCTGACAGCAATGCGTGCTCCGGACCGGGGTCAACACCACATCAACGGCTTGATTCAGTCGACCCACTGCATCAATGCTTCGGCTGCAATCAATAAGCACCTTTGACAATTTCAGTGAATATGAATATGAATGTGCCATGTGATTATTAAATGGCTTATTAATGATTCATCTGAAAACGGAAACTATCCAAAGTTCTTTTCTACTGCATTGCCCTTGTGGTTTTGTCAGAGTGCTGAACCCTGAAAGGTCAGACACACCCTGCCTCCCAGCACAGGTATGCCATCCAAAGTGCCAGTCATTATTTTTTTTCCTCCTTCTGCAGAAACATGTTAGATCCGCTTCGTATCTGCTATCGGTTACAGCACAGGTGAGGACACTGCATTCCTTCTGACTCATTCTGAGAGTTCAGCACACAAGGCAGTGATTTAGCAAGCAATTTGTGACGACTTTAGCTCCATGGCCGCATTTGGAACACACACATGCAAAAGCTGCAGGAGGAAAAAAACAAATTCCCAGGGGAATAGTTTTTTTTTCCACCAGCACATGGTGACTGCAGAGCTTTTCTGCAGTGCATTGCAGAATCTACATGGGGGGTGCACTTTGTTTGTATTCACATTTTGTGCAGAGACGTATACTTCAAGGCAAAACGGGCGATTAAAGGAGTGGGACAGGAAGAGGAGATAACAGTCACCCTATAAAACCGAAAAAGCAAATTAAAACACTGATGACTCACAGACACATTGCACTGACAGTAAGTCATCCTTAATGAAGCCTAATTTAAGGGGTAAAATACCACTTGATGGTTTTGCCTTTTGTGGCTAAAGGATCAAAGGATGAGTGAGTAAATGCAGGAATGCAGAGCCAACACCAAGGTCACATCCGCTACAATATGAATGCTGTAAAGCAGAAGAATAGAGGATAGAATGGGCCATTCCTCTCCATTTTACTCATTTCACCACTCTTACTCTCTTGATGAGTGCTTCAACGTTTTTTGGGGGGGGGGGGTTTGCAGTAACACCATTGATTTGTACATGTGTGACAGGGTGTGTTTAGTTGAGGTTTGGAAAGCCACTCCAGGCCTCTCCGAGACCCCCTTTCCCTCTGTGTTGTGCAGACCAAAGAGAAACATCATTGAGGTCAAAGAAAAATACAGAGAAAGGGCGAGAAATGAAAGACAGAGCAGGTATGAGTGGCTGTAACAGTAGAGACATGTGAGAGACAGTGCTCTATTCAGTATTGTTTAACTGTGGTGGTGTTGGGTGTTTGTTTCCTTAATTTCCTCTACAGAGCTTTACAACAGCTCTTGTGTTTCACATTAATTATGTTTTCTTAGAGCTCCTCCGTGCCCCTCCCCCTTGCTGTTGACTGACAGCCTCCGCTGCCTCCTGGCCCAGCCCGGCTTGGCTTGGAGCAGGGGAGTGGGTGATTGAATGGGCTAATAAATAGTGAAGGAGGGGTTGGTCACACCCCACACTATTGTACCGACGCTGTCACGCCTGACCCTTAACCAAACACATATAAATGCACCCACACACACATATACACCCCAGCTTGTGCGCTGTCACACACAGATCTACACACCCACCTTCACATCACCTCTGTCAGCCCTGACCCTGTACCGAATACGCCCCCCCACCCCATCAAATGAGGCCCCCAGCCATCACCTAGCAACCAAGGGAACAATGAGCTCCGAGGAGACGGAATGGGTTGAGCAAAGAGCAGGCTATTCTCCAGGGTATGGAGAGAGTGATGGAGAGATGGAAGCCAAGTTGGAGAGAGGAGGCGATGGAGGGTGATGGGAATGGTGTTAGGACACATCTTTAACCATGTCACAAAGAAGGTGCCTGCCTGGGAAACAAGGCAGTGCTTCTCTAACCCGGCAGGACGTCTACGTTCAGCTCTGCTCCAATCGGCTCACTTCACTTTTAAAATTGTACAGAGAGAAGGAAAACGAAGTCTAGTGTCCAAGTTTTTTTCTTCCTGCAGGCCAGGTTAAAGGGAAGAACTGTGAAAGAAAAAGAAAACTTCTGGATATACTGACGTCTGGATGAAGAAATTACTTTCAATAAAACCAAGCAGATGTTTTACTGATTTCATTGCTGACACAGGCATCTTAAGATGTTGACTTTTTCTCTCTTAGCAGATCTCTGCTTGACAGCTCATGAATGACATTAGAGCAAATCTGTGACCATCTATCAACTTTCTATATGTACAAACACAGGTGGGAAGGTGAATGAGGGTGCATTATGAGAGGAGCACCCCTCAGCATAACTTTGCCTTTTCAGTCTCCATAGAAACTGTTAGGATCTGTATTATAAATAGAGATTAAATTACACTGATGAAGTTATACGCATGACTACCTCTGACATTAATGTTCAACCACCTTATGCTTCAGCCCTCGTTTGGATAAGTAAAACCTGCCATGGTTCTATTTTATTGCTAAATTACGTCAGCTTAGTAGAATTTATAAAAATTAATAAAGATGCTTTAATTAAAATATACTGAGGGATGAGAAGGGGAGGAAAAGGAGAGAGAATAGCCAGTCCTTTTAAAACTTTTGATAAGGCTTGAAAGTGCTTCTCTGTTTTATGAACAGTTTTATGAAGTGAAACTGAGTTATATGGAGCTGAAGCTGAAGACTCAAATAACTTAAACGACAAGAAACCCTTGAGCTTGGATTTCAGACTCAATTTTTTCTTATCTTATATAACAACAAAGTAATCGGTAGTTAAATGTTTTACCAAAGGCTTTTATTACTTTTACTTAGGTTAAGTGTGATGAAGGAGACCAGGACAATATGAGATGAAAAGATCCAGGAAAAAAAAGCTACAAACATCTCAAACCATCATTCATTGACAAGTACAACTGTTATGTTCTTTTGTAACAAAATGAGCAACTCTGCTATCATTTCCACACTGACAAATTTTATTTCATGATATTGTATACATTTAATATAAACAACAAGAATAACTTGAAAACACAGTAACAAAACAGCCATATCATTAGTAACAGAAATGTGCCCTAAGCTACACAACATAATTTCTGTCTGTGGGTCTAATGAAGGTGTCAGAGGGAGAGAGTAACAATGATCTGTGGCGTGGCTTATAGAGTCATACTCTCTCTCTCTTTCTCACACGCACAGATTTTAGGGGCTGAGCAAGGCAGATTTAAGGAGCGATAATGTTCCTTCTTGGTGAAGTCAAATCAAAGAGCTTCAGGCAAAGAGCTTCGGTCACACTATCTTCTTCAACTTATTCAGATGGGAAACGTATAAAGTATTGACATTGCCTGGGAGCAAGCCATGAGGTAGCTATGGAAAAATATTCAGATGAGTTTGTGTGGCTCTTATGTATTTCTGGCCTGTGCTGTTGTCCCGTTTAAAGTATCTGACCCTTTGCAGTCTGCAAATATCAGTAAAGGTCTCCGGTATAATGTATTAGACAGGGGAATGCTATAAGTTACATTCTGAAAGGTATGGCCCTTTGTCTGGTTTCCACACTGTCTGGACTTCATGGGAACTATTTGCATCCCCAGGTTTATGCCTGAGCTCTAGTCTACGAGTCACAATCATGTGAAGGACAATATCTAACTCTACTACCACAGACCAGAGAAGACCCTCCAGCTATCTCCATTTACATCACCATATGAAAGGCTCTGCAAGCTCAGTATGACAGCCTGGGGCTCATCAGGTCTCCATTCTCTGGGCCTTTTCTTTTATATACTATAGAAGCAGGACAAACTAAGTTAGGAGGAGGAAGGAGATCTCATACAGCCAGATGTTAAAAATATAGATGGAGGAAATGTCAAAAGGAAATTGATAAGGAAGGTAGACCAAGGTAGATGGGGGAAGGGGGAATGTGAGGGACAATCACAGAAGCCACAGAGAGAATAGAATAAAAATTGGAAAATCTAACAGACAGAAGAGGTTTGCTTCCATCTCCAAACTGTGTTTCATCCTCTGCTGGGCCCCAGTGTCACCCAGGTCTCCTCCAGCAGAGACCAGCTTTGAAGTAATAATGGGGTTTTTGGCTAATGCTCTCCTGCAGGTGCCCCTGACTCCCTTTGCCTTTCTGTCTGCCAGTACAGCCACAGAGATGAGAAGATATTGAGATAATTTAAAAGTCTAAAATGGGGCCAGTCTCTATCCTCTGTCCATTTTACTTTTTGCCAACCCCACTTAATCTTTCCCCACACCATTACCTACATTGCCTGCACATTTCCTGGGCTGACTCGCAAAAGTGGATTTAAGCCATCAGTCCAAAATAGAGGAAAATTTCCCAAAGGTGAGAAACCACAAAAGATGCTTTGTATTCCTCTCTGGTGCCACCTTCATTTCTCTTTCACTGCTTGGTTCCTTCATCCTTTTATCTTTCATGCTGTGCTTTCCTCCTTGTCAATCAATACTCAGAGCTTCACTAATCTTTGTTCCCTTTGAGGTGTTGAATTGGTGTGACAAGTAAACACACACATACCTTTGGTATCATCTCAGACTGTAACCCAGGCTTTAGGAAGATGTGTTTGAGTGGGGCAGGTGTGTGCATGTACAATCCAGTCTAACAGCAGGCTGGAGAAATCAATTCTATCCCCCAGCGAGTCTGTCTTAAACTAAACAAAGCAAGGAAGGAAATATGCTCCCCTGCACAGAGCAACACATTGTTGCTCACTGAAAGCCACATCTTCACAACAAATTCTCATATAGACTCTTAAGGTAATGAGACATAGATCACATACAATGATAACAGAAGGTGAGTGTTGCATGAATTAAGTGATACTGGGAGCATATGTGGTATTTGCACCGGAATGGAGTGTTTGGTTAGTTCACTGATCTTGTACAACCCCATATGCCTTTCTGTTGCAATATCAGCTGTTCACCAAAGATTGCAATCATCTTCTGGTTTGTAAAAGGAAAACAGCTGAGGAAAGGGAGCACTGTACAGACAAAAGGATCTACTGAGATCCAGCATTTCAAGGAATTATTAGAGATAAATATTACAACAGATATTTTAACAACATCTTATAATATTAAAAATGCTACAATATCTCTGTCTGTTCCACAAAATGCTATCTTGTTTCTGTCAGAACCTGATTCATCAAATAAAGTGAATGTAACGTGTTTTTCTGAAGCCTGGACGTGAAGGTATCTTCTTCATTCCTTACAAATCTATGTTTCTCGTCCAAGACAGGAAATGTTCCTTTTCACATCTATTTGCTGCTAAAGTTAGCAGCATTCGCTATCAGTGGTATAGTAAAGGGCTATTTTACAGTTTGTATTCTAGTCTAAAATAAAATCTAAAATACAGTGACTAACCAAACCAGAAACATCTCAGTGTACACTAAAAAATATTCTTTAAAATAATTTTTAAAAATTTGGGGTGTTTTTAAACACATTCATCTGTATATTTTTTGGCTTTAGGACCAGATTAGTACTAGACTAGCATACAAACCGCAACATATGAACATTTAAGACCAGGAGTGAAATGTTTTATACTTACTACAAAAAACAGTTTTCAGTTAACTAAAAAAAAATTACTCAATTTTTTTTTAAACAGCCATCTTTGAATCAGATAAGCAGTACCAACAGAAAACTGTACTAAGTTATTCAACAATAACACAGTTTACTTGAAACACTGCTTGTGATTTGTAAAAGCATTACTATGGTAGTATCCAATGTCAGTCTCCAAATTCAAGTTTCTTGTATGTTTTAAATGTTTCCTTGGTACAACACATATGGATCAAATGAATGGTTCCTCTGCAGAGTTTGGCAATGTGCTGAGATATAATTCAACCATCTGAATGAGCTGTGTTGAGTCAGTGACACAACTAATACATGCAAGAGATCAACCCTTGAGGACATCTGGACAGAAAAAAGTATCTTAACCCCACACCTTGAAGTATTTTGCGATAGGTTCTTGTGTTGTAGTCAAACTACTTGATTGTAATTGAGGCATTTGCAAATTTCCTTGGATTGAGGACATTTTAAATGTCTAAGTTACATTAATATTTCTTGAGACATTTTTTTTAGTTTAATAAAACTACTTATTGCCACAATGTAAACAATAAAAAAGTCATAGTTTTGTAAATTGCTTTTATTCTAGCTTTATATTTGTGTATAGTTAATATAAAGCTATACACTATCTATGAATTAATTCATTCAACAAGAAAAAAAAGTTACATTTAGTTTTGTTTCTTTTTCAATTGAATAAAGAATTTTTTTTTTTGCTTCACTACAGCGAATATTAAACAATTTCACAGCAGTCATTTTGACATGAAATATAATACAATCATTATAGTATTCATGACATATTGATAACAAATAGACCAAAGCTCACTGATGAAACCTGTTACATTTTTCCCTCCTTGCTTGCACAGTTTTAACAGAATTAACATAAAGGCATATTAAACTGTATTTTTATGTGGAAGCAGCTCTGTAGCCTGGGGAGTCTCAAGAAGAAAAGGCCTAGAGGTGTGCTGAGTATAAAAACACTAAGAATGGATCTGCTCAGCCACAGACAGCGAGGAGACACACATATGCACAAACACACAGAAATGTAGCCACAGGGAAGAGGAAGGAGTTCACCCAGGTTTCTCCTTCCAGAGGATAAAGGGATGCATTCAAAGCCTGTAATTACATATACACACACATAACTAAAAATCCAAAAATCTCTTTCCATCCATTACACCACACTTTTCCCAAGCAATAGGATCAGATTTCATTCAGGAAATAAAGGACGCTTTTTGAACTATTTCAACTCCCAAATCTTTCTGTGCCCGCCTTCCGCCTGCTAAGAAACGGTAAACAGTCTGAGCCCCACAGAGCCCTGGCTGTTACAGAAGCAAATCATTAGGAGGGGGAAAGGTATTTTTTGCAGTGGTATCTGTTTGCACATGTGTATGCATGAGTGTGTGCACGCATACACAATAACAATTGTGTGAGTAGGTAAGGCATAATTTGCCATGTAGTTTATTTTTTGTAAATCTCTATCAGACGCAGAGCCTATGGCCGCAGGGTTGGGCTTGACCAGTCACTGTACATGTGGGGGGTTTGGTTCTGTGTGTATTCCTGCTGTTCAGGATGTTGAAGGATTTTCTAAGCTCCCCCCTTCTCCTTCCCACCCATGAGATGAGGGGCTGTGCTTGGGTCTGCTTGTTTTACTCCCAGCTCTGAGCTCCAGAACCTAAAGTCCAGAGTTTAACAGCTCATAACAAGAGATTACAGTAGTCTTCCTGCTAAGCACCTCGCACACGTCCCTTCAAAGTGATGAACCAGAGCAGATAGAGCTGACCAAAACTGCAGCTTTAAAATGATTTAAGGTGAGAGAAAACATTTTGATAAACCTATGTTACATCGTGTGGGATTTGGAATCTAGTTTCCGTATTACCACCTAATACTTTTTAACTGCAGTCATCGAAAATGCCTCACAAAAAAATCCATCCCTTTCGAACTTTTTCAGATTATAGCCACAAACCCATTGTATTCCAATAGGTTTTATGTGACAGACTAACATAAAATAGTGAATAAGTGTAAAGTGGAAGGAAAATGATAAATTGGACTATTTTTTTCTAATGATCTAAATCAAGGGTTTCTAACTCCAGTCCTTGAGAGCTATTACCTTAAAACTTTTACACACATTCCTGCTCCAATTCAGCGAATGGAATGATTTTCTACATATTAAGCGTGCCTTCATCTTTGGCAAAAGCACGGCAATGAGCCATTCATTTGATTCAGGTGTGTTGCAGCCCGGATGCATCTAAAAACTGCAGGACAGTAGTTCTTGAGGTCTAGAGTTGGAGATCCCTTATCCTAAATAGTGTGCATGAATTTGTGTTCATCCCGTCACATCATCTGCAAACCTTTTGGGGTATGCCTCCATGAGCTTTATTCCTATAGAGACTGAAATGATTGTCTATTTTTCTTTGAAAAATACCTTGAGCTCAACCAGATTGCATGGAGATTTTCAATGGAGAACACATAAAAAAATCGTGGCTGTATATTTGGGTCATTGTCCTGCTGGAAGCTGAACTTTTTGCTCCAGTCTCGAGTTCATGACTAAGAGTTGCCCTGTTGACAGATTCGCTCCCTAGTTGTGGATCTCTGCAGTTTCTCCAGAGTAACCATCCTCTTGGCTGCTCCACTGAATATTGCCCAATCTGTCAGTTAAGTGGACAACCAGGGCTTGTTAGGCTGTGCTGCACTTTCTCCATTATTAAATGATGCATTGAAAAACACCTTTAGGGTCGCTACAGCTTGGATATTAAGTAAGGCACTGCATGTTTTTGACATGTATATGTTCATTCATACATACTGAAGCAGTCGCCACAGTGGCTGTTATTAGAAGAGCCAGACTGCAGCATTCCTCAAACTCCTGCTTAGAGATTTCAAGGAGTAAAGCGTATGTGTGGCTGTGCTTGCGTTTGCATGTGAAGACACAAGGGTAGCCTTTCCTCCCGTTTGTGTCGGTTCCAATCTGGAGCCGGCTGTCATGGAAGCAAACTGTCGGCAGCCACACAGAGAGGAGGAAGACGAGGAGCAGGAAGAGGAGGAGGAGGAGGCCTTATCCGGCAGCTCTGAAAGTGAATTCCCTGTGTATGTATACTTATGACGGATCTAGACCACACTGTGATGTCTTATTCATGTTTTATCAATTCATAATGACCAGATGGATCCCCAGTGTGATGATGTTCACGCGCACATGCTCAAATGCGCTGTCTATGATTGAGACGGTCATCGCAATAGCATTTGTAGGGGTGTGTGGGGGTGTGTGTGTGTGTGTGTGTTGCTTTTATGAATATTTAGAGCGTCCGCCTTGGAGTGTGTATGTAGAGCAGCATGTTCCAGACACTGGACATCCACACAGACCACTGACGTCCCAGCGCTTTAGTGTGAATATTTAACTGATCCTTCTGTTCCATTATTCATCAAGAAGGACACAAAATCATTAGGAAATATAAACACTGCTGTTTCCTCTCTGCTTTTACGACGCCTTTGCTCCTCTCTTTTCCACCTCCAAATATCTCTCTTTATCTTGTCTAACTTTGTTCTTCCACCACTCTTTTGGCTTCTTTCTCTTTTTCTTTCTTTCCCACTCCCATTGTGCTGTGGTTGTGAATATTTCAGATGGCAGAGTGGTTTTTAAATTACCCCCTTTTGGCTTCCGCTCTCCTCACATGGTTTGGTCTGCGTTTCTCTCTCACACAGGATCCGACTCGTAAAGAAAACAGTGACAAGCCATAAAAGCCACTTTTACCAGCTGACAAGGACAGGGGGGCACGGGGCAAGGATTTGCCAGGTATTTTTCTGGTTAGCTGCTATGCCAAACCCATCCACTAACCTCAATATTTTAAGTTCTGCTAAAGAAGGTAAATATACTTTGACTCAAGTGGTTCACATGGAATTGGATGTCAAATTGGTTGTCTTTGCATCATTACAGAAAGACCACTGCTTTTTAAATATAAATAGATGAATTATATGGATAAAGAACCTACAGAAGACTTCTCTTTCCGATTTATCACATTTAAATCTTTTTAAGGGAAACCACCTATACAAACAAACCAAGGCCCTATGTGAAAAAGTAATTGAACCCTAAACCTAAACTCTGGTAATCCTGTCCTCAGTGGTAGCATATGCCATCAGGTTATTGCAGTAACTGGCAATTAATCTATTCAGTCACTGAGGAGGAGAATTGTTTTGTTTCACATGTACTGGAAGACGTTAGAGAGTAATTCTCTGATTAAGGTCAAGGATATTTGAGTCCAGACTTTGATTAGGTCACTTAGAATCTTCAACATAACTCAGTAAGATTTAGCTTAAAGTCACAAACTGATGGTGAGAAATTCTGCCTCAAGACATTACAGAATATTTTCCCTGGATGCACCTTTGACTTCTTTTTGGTCAGCATTACTTTGAGCCTTAAAACTCCCCCATGAACAACATTTGTGCCCAGTCTCATTCTTACCTTAATTCAGGCAAGTGAGGCCTGCCGTACTTGAGTTGTTGATATGCTTTTGGAGTAAATTTGGTAGGCCGACCTCTAATGGCAAGGTTCATCATTGTTCCAGGGTTTATCAGTCTTATGGCTCTCACTGAGGTGGACAGGAGTCATAAAGCCTTGGAACTGATTTTGTAAGCCTGTCTTAACTGGTAGATGACAAAGACTTTGTTTCTCATCAGTTCTTGAATTTCTGTAGCTCAGGGCATGCTTTTAAACCATCTTCATGTTGTAGAACCAATTTGATTGAAGTGATTTCTTCCTTCAGTAATCAGGCTTGGATGTAATTTGAGAAAATAGATGAAAACAATGTGGTTAATCACATTTAAATAACAATTGAACAAGGGAGGCACTTATACTTTTAAAGACAGATTTATTTTCATTAATAGATCAAACCATTGTTTCAAATCTGAATTTTGCATTTCCTCATGTTACCTTTGTCTGATAATAAAAATGTGACGATATGAAACATTGAAGTTTGACCGAAAAGCAAGATCAGAACTAATCTGTAAGAGGAAAATACTTTCTTCACAACCCTGTACTTAATGCCAGACAAATCACAGTCAAGAAATCAGGATGTCTGATACTGATGGTACAGACATCCTCTGATTGGGATGGGTTGTCATGGCAATGGCTGCCAAGTAGGGCCCCAAACAGTCCTCTTGGGTGGGGGGGAGTGCAAAAACACAAGAAAGACCTAGCATGCCGAGGAAGGTCATTCATCAGCAGAGACAAAGAAGAGCAGGAAATGACAAGGTTTAACAGCTTACCACCAACACACACCAAAATGAATAAACACACACATTTATCCAATGATGAATAAACACTCAACAGCAGTTATGAATTTAAAGAAGAAGACACATTTGCACCAATTTTTTTCATGCTGTCACACACAAAAGAGCAAATTTTCCAGCTTTGTGACACATAAAGTCTTGGTCTACCGCAGCGAATTTTTAAACCCATCAGTCTAACAGTAAAAAAATGGGGAAAATCTGTTTATTCACTGACAACAAAGTCAAAAACAAGTTGCAATAAGCTTCTGTGGCAGGGAGATGATTAGGCTTAATGATAGCTCACATTATTTATTCTAGACTCCCTTTTGCCGAGTGTTTCTTTCTTCTCACACTGGGCTACCGTTCCCTAAGCATCGAGTGATCAACAAACACCAAACACAGCATCTCTGCAACACACACACAGAGAGGAAGCAGCCTTGCATCAACACTTCGAAGCAGCTTTAATCTATACTCAAAGCAATATAAATAGCGTTATCCCCGGTGCGTGCAAACCATCCGTACATTAGCGCGCAGAGATGTAATTAGAGCGTTATTCTGTGTGCGTTTGGATTTAATTATTGTTATTTACATTTTACTACTTTTTCTACTCTTTCTCTCATATATTTTGTGCATCTCAACCCCTGTTTCAGCGGGTGTTTGTGGTTTGTGTACATCGGGAAACCTGTTGCCAGGCATTAACTTGAATGTGAAAAATGAAAGGTCTAAAAGAAGGATGAGACACGCCTCCACTTGCAATCCTCTGCCAGGATTTCCTCAGGTCTCCTGTAGTGCAGGTATACCCACACCCTTCCCGCTCCTCCTTCAATACCTCCAGGGAGAGATGTGCAAGGGAAATCCTCTCCCAGCTAATAGCCTGACGTTATGCTTAACATGAATGAAAGCAGCAACCTCTCAAATAAACTGAAATTTGTTGCCCGTATTTGCTTGTGGAACCAAGAAGCAACACAGCAATCACAAACCACACAGTACGTCTTTCACTCCTCCTCCCCCAAGCCTCCATCCTAAGTGGCAAACAGATGCTATTCCCTGGGGCCAGCTATCAGGCTAACTGCTGCCCATTCCTCCAAGTCTGCACACCTATGTCTCTCTTTCCCTCCATGCCCTGGTCCTTCCTTCCGCTAGCTCTCCCACAGCGAAAAGACACTAATTACAACCATAGATGAGCAGATTACAGATCTGAAAAGCTGTGGAAGTGGGATGAGAAGCAGTCAGGGGTGGTAAGACGGGGGCAACAGGTCGTTAACAGTGATGAATGCGACTCTATTTTCGCTGTTATTGTTCTCGCCGACTCTCGCCTCCACAACACCTTTCCCATGCCTTCTTGTCGGTGCCATCCATCACAAGCAGCGTTAACTAACTCTAACTATCTCCAATCATCTCTAATCAATTCCAATTATCTTTCCTCTGACCCTCATACATCAGTGCCTTTGTATCTCTCAGGCATGGGAAGAGGTAGCAAAGCGGGGGTGTAAATAGAGAGGACTCAAACACAAAGCAGAAAACTCTATTTAATGTAATGTGTGCAAGAGAGAACAAAGATTTATCCAAGGATTCACAAAGCTGTTGTTCAAATGCACTTATTCACAAAAAAGTTGTTTGGTTCTGGAAAACGGTTCATTAATTTTCCAGCTTGTTTTTGTAGCAAAAAGTAATTGCTCCAATGGCTTAATGGCTGCAGAGGAAGTGTTTAAAAACTCAACAGCAACAACCCACTGCTCGTTTAACTAACTGCCTTTTATTAACCCAGCAGCTTTTTCTTTAAAGTTTAATGAGAGAAACCATCTCATAATCCGGTAACCATCGCTCGTCTTTCCCCTCTGCCCTTCTCTTTGTTTGTCTTCTCAGTGGGATGCCTGTGACAAGTAGCTGCTTAGTCAAAGCAACTTTTCCACAAAAGTTTTTTCTTTTCTTAATGAGCACACAAAAAAGATAAAGTGAGTAGAAGCAGACAGTCAGAGATTAAAAGTATAGAAAAAAGGAGACGAGACACAATTAATCCTGTCTTAAGAAAAATAAAACATCTGGGTTAGCTCTCTACCTGAGGGCATTGAGATTTCAAATAAGCTCTACTTGACGGGATCAAAAAGTCATAACTCTTTCAACAAATGCAAAAATAGCGATACAGACTATTAGGCATATTCACAAAGCTATTTGGGTGTGATAAACATTTGCACATATAAGTTTGTCGGTCTTTTCTAATTTTAATTTTCTAAAGAAGCGCTACTGAGAACTGTGCTGACACAGTTTGCATCCAATTAAGTGAGCCATCCTCCATTTTTCTTCTTACAGCTGTAATCTAACTACTCCAAACTAAACAGAAGCCCAAATCCAACAATAATCCCGTTCTGTTTCTAATCCCACTCTACCAAAGAAAAAATTCATATTTTTCAAATACTGGAATTATTTTTCCAAGGTCTCAGTTTCCAGTTATTCACATATGTAATCAAAAGTAAATTACTGTCAATTTCATGCCTCTTGATTTTACATGTTTAATTTGTTAAACACGTGGCACCAGAAAAGCTTCAATTTTCAATACAAACCATGTTTTCCAGACTAAAATAAACGAGTTAATGTAAATAAAGAAAAAATTTAAATACATTTAAAAAATATTCAAACAATATCTTTCTCCAGAATGTAGCAGAAAAGCCAGTCCTTGGTTTATAATAATGAGCATAGAGCCGTGTGGATAGAAGGACCTGAGCTCCAACAGCACAATCCTGTGGCTGCTGGCAGAGTGCGCTGCACCAGATGGACTAATCTCACTTTTTCAAGGCCATCCACTGGACTGAAAGGGCCTTGGCCCGTTCAGCTTCTCATTCCTGTTAAAGAGATAACTTGGTGCAAGCCTCAAGACAGCCATTCCGTCTCTAAAGGAAGGAAACTGGCTTAAAGTTTAAGCAGCTGGTTTTGGCATAATGATGGGTGACAGGTAGAGTCAGTTGCAAGGAAGTGACAGATAGATTCAAGATGGTGTTAAACATCAACCCAAAGGACAAACAGATGGCAGGCTGAGGCACGGGTCATTGGTTAGTGGAGCAACTATGAAGGTATTGGGGAGGGAAATGATTTTTCCAAGTTCTGATGTTTTATTATTCCCAGATGCTCCAGGTAATCTGAACTGAAATTGGAGCTGGAATGATCAACCAGTGGCAGGGACACCGATTATCCAAAAGAAAGAATAAAAACCCCTATGCCTTGCTACAGAAGGAAATTAAGGTTTAGCGTTACTGTGGGACTGTCTACTGCAGGGTGAATAGGTGAAATGGTGTGTGGGTGTGTAACGGTGAACCAAAAACTGCTGCTTTTGTTCAAATGATTGAGATGCAGTCTCCCTGCCGAGGGAACTTTGAAGATTTGATGAAGTCATGCAAAAGTATTCATCTTCACTGAAGATTTTTACAACATCAGTGGATTTTATTGGGATTAAATGTGACTGATTAAGACAAACTAATTCAAAACTGTAACGAGAAAGGGAAAAACTGTTAAAAGTTTTCTTATATGCTTTGCAAAATAATTCAAGCTCAGTGAGACTAGTTGAAGAACTTGCTATCTAAGCTTTCTGCAGTTTTTAAATTGGATTTAGGTCTGGACTTTAAGCATTAATATTCTTTGATTTCTTCTTGTTATATAGCCTAACCTGGTGTTAACTTATTAACTTCGTCATAATAGGTTGCACAGGATTTTATTTAGGCTTATCAGATTAAATATGCTCCATGTTTCATATCACATCACCTCAAAACCTTCTAAAATACATTGAAATTTATGGCTGTATTAAAACAAAATGTGAAAACGTTTAAGGGGTTTTTACAGGTTCGCAAGGTCTTTCAGCTCGTGTCATATCAGCCTTCTGCTACCAGCAGTTCACATACATGTGGACGGCTAAGACCAAAAAAAAGCTGCAAATGATTCAGCAGGAAGGTCCAACAATGAGCAAAGAAAAGCCCAGTTTGTCTTAATGAGGCCTGACACTCTAATAACTCACCATGAGGATATAGTTGTTCCTTCCAGCAAGTGTAACTGAATCCTAATTGTTCTTTAACTGTGCTCAAACCAAATCAAACCATCGCCAACATTCAGCAGGTTTATATCTCAGAAGAACAGTTGGGGTTTTTATTACAAGGAAAAGACAAACAGAGATGGCAGGTGTTCTGACAGATATGAAAGAGCAGGTCTGGAACTAATATGAATTAAAAAATATATATGTATATATATCTGGATTGACTTACAGCCGAGACAGGCCAGGGTTCTTCTGAAACAGCAGCTCTGGAAGCTGCTGCAGTTGATTACGGTTCAGCCGCCTGTGGCAGGAAAAACATACGGTCAGTCAGAGAAGTTTGCTTGCGTGTTCATAGGTGTGTAGGCTGTGAACAACTTCATTTAGGTGCCAGGGAATCAGTTTTGTCTCTGATTTTTGTTTATTAAGTGTGCTCTGACTGTTGCATAAATAGCCAACTGAAAATTCAGGAGAATTAAACAGACAGGAACTGTGCCACAAATTGTCCAATGGTGCTCCTTGTGGCATTCAGGGCTTTGCTGGCTTTCAGAGAAGAACAGACAACCCGATTTACATCTACTGGTTATTTAAACATGAACACATTTTTATCTGGAGCAATCTGTCTAAACAAGAGAAAGGGATGAGGGAGTTTAAAACCAGATAAAGCACTGACATGCTATGGTAGCCAACAACAAAGTCCTAGTGAAACAACTAACATCCAAGACTGGCAGGCTGTATGCAAATACGACAATTAAGTCAATGAGAAACAGAGTGTTGCGAATCTTTTGGAAACCACAGCTCTCTTCTCTCTGAAAGGCCTTTTGGAAGCACACAGAAGTGAAATTATTGGCACTGAAAGACTGAAAATGTGAAAGGCAGGCTGCTGCTGTGCCTTCAGACAAATTCAGACATATGTTGGGACTTGTGCCCCTCACTGTATACACGGAGTGTGTGGCCAGATGAAACATGGATTTTGTGAATAATGTACAGCAATAGTCTGCTGCTGCTGCATTTACATAGAACTGTACCTGTTAAAGAGTCTATAAAGTTATCTGATGTTCATGTTCGCATGTGGTTAGAAAATCTGCCTTGCTAATGAGCTGGCTGAGGTGTGGTTGATAGTGTTTGTCTGTGTGTTTTTCCTGCAGCTTTACAAGCCGTCAAGCAGTCCTGGTGCTGTCCAGATGAGCCAGGATTGCGGTGCGGTAGGCCTTTCAAGCCCACATATCCCACTGAGGGCATTCCTGTCAGGGAAAGCTAATAAAAAAACACTCCCTGCCCACATTGTACCCTCTCAGCACCATCCAACCACAATGGATTGACAAGGGAGTGCCACAGCCTTGACACAACTGGTTTGGCTTTGTACTGTTAATGTCATTACCAAAACACACGTAGAAGGATGGAATTTTCATTTAAAGCTCACTTCAGTAAAGTGTGCGTGCGTGTGGGGTGTGTGTGTGTGTGTGTGTGTAGCCTATTTATATAGAACCCTAGGTGGTATTTACAGTCTCTCCAGCTCCTTCATGTCATCAAAAGCCCCTCGCTCGATCACTGTAATCTGATTCTCCATCAGCTGTCTGTAGAAAAAAGGGCACACATGCGACTTTATTGGTCACTAAGACTTTAACAAGGTAAAGGGAGGCAGGGGAGTGAGCTTGGATGCTGAGACATTAGTTTGAGGCTTGTGACAGAATCCATTTCAGTGCAGTTTATTCCACTTTTATTTTTTCTGCGTCTCACACACAGACACACAAACATTTAGGGCAGCAGTGTGGACTGAGGGCACAGTGTGGAATCTTGGCTGAAGAGCTACAGATAGCAGCCAGGAAAGTTTCCAAGGTGGTGCAGAAAGTGTTAGTCTGGGCTTTAGTGTGGTCCAGTGGGGGGCGTAGCAGTTTGGCTGGACACTAGACAAGAAAAAAAAGGCCAGGGGGTCAGAACGAGTTAGGTGAGCTTCACAGTTTTTACAAGTAGACGAAATAAGGGAAAATATGACGGTGTGTGTCTATATCAGAGTTTTAGACATTGCTCATACACCAAAAACAGATGAATAACACCAAGAATAATTCTCACAACCATGTTTTTAATATGGCTTTTAATAAGGGAAATGTGGCTCTTTGCCCAGGACGTCTCAGTATGAGAGGAAAGCACATGCATGTGGATTTTTAAGAATATGAAAGGTTTTGGGGGTTCAATAAATTTGGATTGAGAGTGTAATCTGTGTGGCCCAACTAGAAACCTGACTTGAAACTAACGGTCTGTGTGGGTGGGGGCATCACCAGCTGATAAATAATCAAAAGATCAGAGGAAACATGCAAAAAGCTGGTCAGCAACTATAGAAATGATTATTGAGAAGGGAATAAATAAATTTCAGCATTTTCAAAATAGCAGGTTGATGTAAAATCATGTATTTTATATTTTTTTAAAAAGTAAATCAAAACTTCATAATGACGGAATTGCCCGCGGTGGCATACAAGGACTCTCTTTGCAATCAGGAACACTTTCTGTCCTATGTAGCCAGAGCTGATGCACACAGAGGAGGACTGGGTAGTGTTTGAAGTGTTACAATAACACACTGTCAGGAAGGAGAGAAAGTTGTCCAGCAGGACACTTAAGCGCAACAAGACCTTCCCTTCATTACATATACAACGGCTCTGTTCAAGGCAAGCTCTCCTGTGAGCCCACAGCACACTGTAACTCAGCAGTCCAGGCTTCCTCCCAATCGAATATAAATGCTAATCACTGTTCACACTCCATAAACATGGAGAGAAAAGTGCACTTCACCTCATATCTCTTTCTCATGAATTTAAATGGAACTGGGGGAAAAAAACTGGCGAGTACTTTTGTGATGAGAAAACTTTTTTAGAGGATAGCTTGAGGGCAGCTTTTCTGCTTCCATTGTTCTGGTTTCCCTCACAGAGACTTTGCTCATTTAGACCAGCCAAACATTCAGTCTCAAATGAGAGGGTATAAATTAGCTCTGTTGATTTCAGCCTAACAAACAAGATGGCAATTGACTGAAAAGATAAACCAATACTTTTGTTTAGTTTTTTTTCTTACCCCCTTCATGGTTGCCGAGGGGTCAGTGGGATCCAAGGTCAATACACTATAAGGGCTATTCCTGACATCTTACCACGCAGACAGCTACACGTACTGTTCAGTACATGCTCATCGTGTATTGTATGCATTGTAATTGAGAAGTGTGAGAGAATCAGAGCTCGGGGGAACTTTGTACTCCGGCAAGGAGCTGCTTCCTCCTAAGTTGCTGGTGATGAGTTGGCGACACAGAAGCATTTAACCTCCACACTGGGAGAAAAAGAGGATACACAGAGGCGACGGAGGCAACAGGGGGATGGGGCGAGCTGTGACAAGGAGTGAAACCAGTCAAGCTTTGAAGGGCAGTAGGAATTATGCTCAGCTCATGTTACATTTAAAACACATTCAAGTTTACACAGCTTCCCTTTACACAGTGTTTTAACACCTTAGGCGTTACTACCAGGTTTGTGAACACCATGTACTCTTACGGACACTTTTATAGCTACTTTATTACATGAAGTCATAAGTGCTTTGTAATTATGCCACAGAGAAAGTCAATGACTTCACCTCAATGTGTTAACTTTGCTGAAAGCCTATTTTGTGTTGATGTCAAGGCAAGTCGGTGTGCGTGTGTGCACAATAGGTGAAGCTAAAATAAGCACGACAAAGTTAGAGAGAAGTCCATTACATTGCTTGTTGGAGTCACTCCGTAGCTTAATGTACTTCTAAGTGGGACTCTTGACGGAAGTATTGCCACTTCACTGGGTTTATGCTAATCTGAGCAGAAAGTCTGATGAACTGCAAGCTGCAGGATTGCATACAGCTCATGAATAGATAAACAGTGACACACAGTTAAACATCTCATCATTGCTTATGAACACAAAGGCAACTGCTTACAGAACTCTGAGGTACTTCAGGCCAGCAAAGTCACTCTTGGTGATGCGTGTGAGGTTGTTTCCGTTCAGCTCCCTGCAAAGAGAGACACGCAAACATGGATTAATAATTTATCTTTTCTCCCCTACAGGACATGTTTAGCCTGGTGACTAAAAGAACATACAGTTGCATGGAGGAATCTGTTTTGATATATGATGCATAATCTTAGCACAAGACACATAGAAAGGGAGCTTAGCTTTCAGTACAGCATACACTATGACTGGTACAAGATGTACAGGTCATCTTATTCAATCTTATTTATCCATCTTATCCTAGTCTAAAGTCAAATTTCAGATCTTAGAGAATCAATTTCATAACAGAGTCCATATATCTTAAGGAAAAGTTCAAGTCAAGTTTCAATCTTTTGGGGGACAGTCCAAGTCAAGCTGCCAATATTTGAGAGGCAAATATTGAAGTCCCAGTTATTTAAGGGAGAAGTATAAATCCTGTTTCAAGTTCTTACAGAACAAGTCCAAGTCATTTCCTAATCACCATCGAGACAAGGACAAGTCATGTATCAAGTCTTTGAGAAGTAAAGACAAGTCAAAAGTCTTGGAGGGACAGGTCAGAGTCAAGTAACATATCTGAAAAGCAGACACAAGTCCACATTACCGAGTTCTTAGGGAGGTCTCAAGTTTCACATCACATTCTCACATCAGGCACATACCAAAGAAAATATAATCAAACACCTAAAATGACTCAGTTATTAACTGCTGTGAATTTATATTTTTAATTAAAATAAATATAAATAATATTTACCACACAAGAAATACAAACATGCTTCGATTGATTCAAGAAAAACAAGATTAGATTATAATAGCTGCACAGAAAGATTACAAAGAACACATATTCACTGTGATCAACATTAAAACAACCAGAAATAATTTTACTACACCACAGTCATGCAGGAGGGACAACGTTACACAAATACCCTTAGAAGAACTGACATTTACTAGCTTACTTTCACCCTTACAAGAGATAAAAACTGTTCATGAAACTTGAGTCCCAAATTTCAAGAGTACAAATCTAATCATAAAATTATTGCTTTTGTGGCTTAAGTTTGAACAGAGTCTAAATCACAGATTCAAATCCCCATGTCTGACTATTGCTACATATAAACTGAAAAAGTTTATGTTTTTATGAAATGTAATGTCAACTATACCATAAATTGTTGGGTGACTCTGGAAGGTAAAGTTAAAGGGAAGTTCAGGCTCAGCTCTTACTCCACTGGGAAACATTAAGCAGTGCTGTTAAAGGGAGGCCACATTTAAACTGCCGGTCTTTTTATTCCACATTTACCACCACCACAAACACACACACGCACACAAAGAAACGCGCGCACGCATACATGAAAGCACGCAAACAACCCCCCGATACTCCCTACTTTCTATCCACCATGTCCTTTTACAATTGTCGGGGATTAGCAGGAGCCAGCAGAGGGGATTTGAGTAGGGCTGCAAGGCCAGAAAGCGAAGTGCTTTGGATATAATTGAGCAACCTCCCTGCTGTGTGCTAACCGTCACTGCAAAAAAAAAATAAATAGTAATAATTTCAAAACAAAGATTTTAAAATTACTTTTGATTTCCATTGTTGTAAGACAAATAATTCCACTGACAAAATAGTTGGGCAGCCAGAAATATTGGTGCTTAAAGATTTTCAGTTTCATATTCAACTTGATTCTGTTTATTTGCCATTGCACAAAATCCTTAGTAGCAGGTTGAATTTTAATGAAGAAAGACAACACAGCATGCAGACCACAATGACACATGTCAAAAAAGTGCAAACTTTTTCACTTTGACAAAGTTTGTATTATGTCTCCACCCTTTTCTGAACCCCCAAAACCCCACTCTCCAAAAGCAAAATCTGGCTTGGAAATCTACACTGAAGCACAGGTCTCTTTCCCTCAGTCGCTTTCTCGCCTAATGACCACTCGAGGGACTGTAGCGCTATGCAGCACGAAAGAAAACGGTCATTACTGACAGATGGTGTATGCATGTGAATACGAGCACGTGTGTGTGCGTGCTTTTATATATATATTTATGTATATACACAGGTGCAATGATAGGCAGAGCAACACAGCCACAGGAAAATAAATAACGGACTGGGCTTCATTAGTCTGGGCTTCAACACACACATGTGGTGCTCATTACAGGTGCTTACACAGATATACACACACAGATACACAATCTTCAGGATTTCCAGTGTCTTATCTTCAGGGTGGTCATTCCTGACGAGACCCGGAGGGCATTTAAATAGAGAAAGATAGAGGATGAGGAGAAGGAGAGACAGAGGAGGAGGTATTGTATATGTGGAAAATTCACTCACATTTAAACAACTAAAACACTTTCTATGTTTAGTAGTTAATCTTTTTATGCTACTTTACAGCTGGCTTATTAAAGTTGTCATGCGTGAGTGAATAAAACGACCTGTTCTGACAAAACTTGGTTCTTTGAGAATGTCCAGAGAGGATGCAAAATTTATACAATGTTCAGACCAATTTCTCGGTTTGATGGTAGAACCAGTCAGAGTGAGGCTGTGGAGCTACATAGTGTTTGTTGCAATGTGATTTTGCAACAAACACGACATTAAAGGGTAGCATAAGATTTTTGAATCCATATTCTGGTATAATACTGCAAGAAGTTATAACTCTCTTGGCATCTTCATTTAATATAAATTTTGATTTTGGGGAGTTCCTGGATGCTGAAGCTAACAGCTAGTCTGAGAAGGGCCAAAACCACAACAGACTCTGGGGTCTTAAAACAACTCAGAGCTCAAAAACATCACAGTATTTTTCAAGCACTACTTTATGAAATTTTTAACCGTCGTACTATTTGTATTGAGCGGTTACATACTCAGAAGCTGATGGTCATTTAAACGGAGGAAAAAGGTGGTGCACCACACGTGAACTATTTGAAGAAATTGATATATTTAAACATACATGCTGTCAAAATGTATCATTTATGGCTTTATTGCGCAATTTCGCGTTTCCCATGCATGCTTCTAGGAGCACCTCTGGGGTTTGTAGTAAAGCGCAGCCGCTTGCAGTGTAAATCCGGGATTAAGTTCAATGCAAAACTACTGCTAAAAGGTTAATCCAATAGTGTTCTCATAAACCGTTATGATGATTTGGCATCTGTTGGATTTGGATTTATACTAGATGAAAATGCTGTAAGAATTATTTGCTGCATAGGACATTAATTCCTTGTAATTTTTTGAAACCCAGTCCATCACTTTAAGTTATGGGTGCACAAAATCAGTTCTTAATAGCAAGAATAAGAATATGTAAGATATATATTTATTTTACAGGAGTTCTTATTCTTGCATTTAGTTCTTATTCTAAATGCAAGAAGAACTCAAAGCATGGATACACTGAGTTGACTTCAACAGTGCTTACCTGTATATTTATTTTGTAGCTAAACAGAAGCAAACTTTGCTAAACTCAGACAAAATATATCAAAGGAGAAATGTGCTATTTATTAGCGACAGAATTCGTCCCTGCTGTTTTTTTCCCAAATCAAAGGGAGCCAAGCAATACGTTTTGGCATCACAGTAAAGGTATGTCAACTTATTTCATAGACACGCTTTTTTTTTTTTTTACAGTGACTCTGGACAGATTTTTGCATGAAAGTACCATCACATTACTCTAAAGCCTTAAAATTATTAGCTATCATTCCAAATTCCTATAGCAAAGGATTTCCACCTTCAACTGGTTCACTCAAATCCATTCCATCCTCTGGAAACCTCTGGCAGTAAGAATTCCCACTGCTGACACACTTCCTGGGAAGAAATTGGATTTATGACATCACTATCCTAATCCCTCTTCATCTTCCACGCCAGGCTGATTGATGCTGGTGAATATATCCTGGTGCAACTTCCCTCGGGTGGACACAGGGCAGCTTTGCTCCACTACTATAGATCTCTATAATTCAAAGGAAGCTCTGAGCGCTGCTACAGTACTGAAAAACTCATTAGGTTTATTTGTGCCAGCTGCTGGGAGTCCTGTGCAGAGCTTGGTTTTGGACCTGTTCCGAATTGAGCTGTGCTACACGAAATAAAAGAAGGTACAAGCAAACAGAGGTAAAATAGACTAATGTGCGATGCTTTCACACACCAACTGGAAAATACACAAGGTCTGTTTTATGGGGTCTCTGAGTACACATCAGCTTCTTATGCAGTTGTTTTAACTGCACAAAGCTGTGCTCAGTTAAAGGTAATTAGCACACAGTCAATTAACAGACTAATTAAGATCCACATCATTAGAGCCTTAAAAAAATAAAAACTACTCCAGCAATATTTTTTAGATTTTTGATTTTTACACACAATGACAAAAAAGATGCACTTTGAAATTAAATAAGACTAAACTTTCTATTTTTGGTCATCACTTTTTAACAAATAGAAAAAAGTGCAAGTAATGCACTTGCAAATAATTTGCAAGTTTAATAAAACATTTTCATTGTGGAATCTTTATTATATTTTTCAAATTCTTGAGTTTATATACACATTAACAACACTATTCCTTTAGACAATTTGGGAATTCCCAGATAAGGATGTCGTTTTGTATGCTTCTGATTCATAATTCATTAAATTTAATTGGATGTGTCTGAAAGGAGAAAGATCTTTTTCACCTTCAGAAAAACCCACACCACTGTTCCACATCTTGCTCACTAATAAAAGGTCACATTCTCTTTCTGTAATTCACAAAGGTGGGTTTCTTAAGCTGTTTTTTGCTTTGCTTTCAGCCTCAAAATAAGTCCTTGAAACGTTCTCTGTCTTTAAGGTCAAAGTTATTTCAGGCTCTAAGCAAGGCCAACAAGAGAAGATTTTGTTTTTCTACCACATCCTTCTCTAATATCACATCTAACTGTTACATTCAGGTGCTCAGATTTTTCTAAGCTGTCATTCTGTTGTGAACACCACCATTTGTCCCAAACAGCTTTAGCCTAGCAGGAAACACAGAAACCCACTGATTGAGGAATGGTGGCATGGTGCTTTCCAAACTCCATGCTGTGGAAGCAATCTGATAACGAGAACCCCGAGGCTGTACAACCTAAAACACGGATGCCCATTAATCACAGCTACAGACTGATATCGCTGTTTGAGCAGCAGACTGGCGACCGTGCTCCCCAGATCAATGAACAGGCGGAAGAGCTGCAAACAAGCAAAACATTTCTCCTCCTGCAGATTGGGCAACATATGGAGGTGACAGCCATGAAACACACAGGTGGGCAGAGAGCAGGGAAGCGATATAGTCACAGAGAAACGGAAAGAAGACAGAGCAACTCTGACAGGGTTGTTAGCTGTCTGAAAGTGACGGTGTGTAGCAGTGTGGTAGAGTGTTGCGAGTAACCAGGGAGAGCTGCAGGAAGCTGACAGACTGTCTGGGAAATGTCAGCAGAGGGATGAAGTCTCTCAAGAGCTGGTGGAGACTGTGGCCTACATACCAGCTGAGCAGACATGCTTTGGAACCAGTGGGCTCTATCTGATATCGTCATACAGTGCCTTGCAGAAGTATTCACACTGCCTTAAACTTTTTCACATTGTTGCTACATTGTGAACACACACTTGAGTTTTCTTTTTTTTATTATTAGGATTTCATGCCATGCGCATAAAAGTTCATAACTGTGAACTGAAAGGAAAAAACAGTAAATAAAAATCTGAAAAGTACACCCCAAATTATAACCCTTGGAAATCTTCTGATTTGTGATAACAGACCACATAATCTGAGAATAATATGAATGTTCTGTGAAGAGTTTGGTATTCAGAGAACATTCGTGAGCTATCAGCAACACGAAGAACAAGGAACACCCTAGACAGGTCAGGGGAAAAGAGGCGGCAAAGTTTGCTGCATCGTTTGGTTACAAAACAATATCCACACCTCAGGGACATCTCATAAGATGTTGTTACATCCTTCATTGGAAAATAAAAAAAATAAAAAATGGAACAACTACATTTCCAAAACGTCGTGACTATCCATCTAAACTGACCTGTTGGGTGAAGAAAGCAATAATTAGAGCAGCTGTTAAGGGGCCACGGTAAATCTGCTGAAGTTTAAAACATCAACACCTCGAATAGAAAAATCTGCTAATAAGACAACTATTTGTTGTGGACTCCCCAAATTTGGGCCTTATGAAAGGGTTTGTAAGAAAAAGTCAAAAAGTGTCCCAATTTATAGCTTACAATAATAAGCCATATCAGGGACACGGCAGACATATGAAAGAAAATGTTCTGGTCAGATGCCACAAAAATGTAACTTTTTGACCCACTGCAAATCACCATGAACAAAATATATGATTGTGGTACTGGCAGTACCATTCTGTGGGGTTTCTTTTCTTTAGCAGGGTCAGGGAAACTTGTCAGAGTTGATGAGAAGATAAACTGAACTTGAAAGATTTCAAATTGGGTCAGAAGTTTACATTACTTCAGGGCAATGACCTAAAGGGCATAGACAGAACTACAATGAAATAGTTTAACAAAAAATATTAATGTATTAGGCTGTCCCAGACATAAATCCAACTGAGAATTGGGCTTAAACTAATTGCAAAGACAAATAGGCTAAAATTTAAGTTTAGATTTTCAATTGTTTGTACCGGATTTTATTAAGCATCAGCAATAAAGGGAGCTTTTTATTCCAAAAGTATTTTGTAAACCATGGATCTTTTTCTTTCCACTTTGCAACTATGTACTACTTTCTTTTGGTCTATCACATAAAATCTCAACAAAATTCAGTGAAGTGTGTGGTTGTAACTTTATGTGAAAGACAGCAAGAAAGGAATAAAGACAGAGAGGAAGAAAGAAGGAGAGAAAGAAGCAACCACAGTGGCCACACTGTTTTACCTTACTGGAACACTTCTATCCACACTAAGAGGTCCAATTTCTCCTCAGCTTGAGCAAAAAACATCTCTCTCCATTGACATGTGGTTTTCAGACAAGCAGTTAATGCCGTCAACTGTACATTTTTACTGTGTGTCAGCGTGTGTGTGTCGATAATTATATAAGCGCACTTGTGTGTGCAGTGACTGTCTGTGTGTGTTTTCCTCGCTCCTGGGCTCCTCAAGGGCTATTTACAGTTTTCATTCTGCTCAGTCAGGCCTCAGGAGCAAGATTACTGATAGGAAAGTTAAACATCAAGTAGATCGCTCACAGACAGAGCCCACAGAAACACACATACACACACACCCCCCCTGCTCTTTCTCACAGCCCCAATCACTGTGGGGTCTTCTCCATGCTGTAGAGGCCTTCTCTCTGTATAAACACTGAACGGCAAAAGCGCATGGGTGCATAGGAAACATAAAAATTCATGGAGCAAAAAAAATCAACAAGAAATGGGAATCAACTGAACCAGCGTAGGTAAAAGGCATAAGACGAAAGTAACAGAGGAACACTAATCAAAAACCTTTGGGTTAAAGGGAATCAATTAAACATCTGTTCCTATATTGGTGGTGCTACAGGAGGGAAGAACACACATGCAAGGAACTGCAGCAGAGGCCAGGACTGAAGGGCCTTTCATGGTTTATGTTGGATCTGTAGTTTGTTCAGCCACAGACTTGGAGGTTCTGTTGTGGCTTTTCATTTTGTATGAAGGCATGTAGGCTATATGAATGCACACTTGTGACTATAGACGGTGATCATGTGGATAAAACATCTGCGTTCTGCCACATCTGTTACATTTCATATAAAGCAAACAGAGAACTGAGAAAACGTTTGCCTCACAAATGTTCATTGACAATTGGTAATTTGATTTATGTTGGGTCTGAGCCAGAGTATTTCTGTTGGTCCGTTTGAATAGAGAGCGTTTGGGTCTCACCCCCCACGGAGCCCACTGACAGCAGCATTCCACCTGCTCTGCACAGAGGACCGCTCAGCTGCTGGTAGATCAGATCCAGTTTGGAAAATAAGTTCATTTAAGTATCAGAAAACAAAGACAAGCTGATTTTTATTCAATGATGGATGGTCATCATTGTTGATATTTTGAAGTGGCAGTTCTGTGGAGTAACAATCTGCAGTCAAAGTTAAAGTGGTTTGAAAGTGCAAAGCTAAAAGCAAGTCACAATGTCTTGCACAGTGGATTCCAGTAATGGTAAACAACTCAAACCTCAAATGTTACATTGTTATTCAATTTGCCTAAATTCAGTTTATTTTTTCAGTTTGTCCCACTTAAAAATCTGGTGACATGAATCAGAAACATTTCAGGTTGATCTCAGATTCACATACTCTTTTTCTAATCAGTAAACACTCAACATTACCAAGTTCTTCAGAGAGGAAGCTGTTACTGCAGAAAGAAGACAAATGTTAGCTATCTTAGCATCAATCTTGCACTAGACTGTAAAGACCTGTGTGCTGGAAACTAGCCAGTGCATTGCAACACACAGGTTTAAACATGTTTTAAATGGTCTGGCTTAATCCTACCATATCTGTGATACAAAAGAAAAGTGGGTTAAAATCTGTATACGTGCTTGGGTCAGTTAAATAAAAACTGCTCCACAAAACCCCACTCCAAAATATCCAATGTATTTAGACATAAACAATTTAATAATGATGATATGTATTTGAATTTGAACATATAATAGCATTAATACTACACAGAAATACATATGTCATAATTCAAAATTACAGTGTACTAAAAATACCAAATTCATATGGAATGCAGCCAAAAATAAACTTGTTTCAAACACAGGCGACTTGACAAGTGCAACATGTAGATTACTACGACATACCTATCCACTCTATCATCTGAGTGTTCACTGATGCATACTTTAACACACATACATTCTACCCCATCCCCTTCACTCTTGAGCTTATTGCCATTAAGTCTGTAGGGTTGCAAGCAAAGCGAGTCTCCTGAGAAAAGCATAAAGCAAGCTAGGTGGGTTCTCAAAAATTCCCTTTTTTATAGTCTGCTGAAATGCCGAAACTCTCAGGCAAAGCAAAACAATCCCACATGTGCTCCCCAATGTGCAAAAGCACATACATCATTCTGCATATATGCATGCCAGTCAAGCAGATTTTTTGCAAAAAGTATACACATACTGGACTTGAAAGGTGATTTTTGGCAGCACTTGCACACTCTGTTGATAAGGTAATTTCTCAAGTCTCCTGGGTGCCATCAAACACATCCATAGAGAAGCTGTACTCATCTGGAAAGCAGGCCAGAGGGTGTGTGTGGACACACACCAGCTGGCTTTGATGCTTAGCGGTCAGCCATCGCTCTGCTTAGACAAGCAACACTCTGGCTGCACATGTAATGTTAAGTGTAGAAAGGTGAGTACGTGCTTGGGTCAAATGGAAAATAATAACAGTAGAGTCGCAGAGGATGAACCCTGACCTGGAAATGCTACCTGAATATTGACTCCATATTTTCACAAGCAGAAACAAAAAAGCTTACAAAAGCATTTTATGAAGCAAGTCAGGGAAACCGAGGAGCTGAGGAGCTCACAGCTGTGTTGGAAAGCCCATAAATTGAACTGATTCAGTCCCAGGCCTGTAATTTCACTACAATCCACTGTGCATTGACATTCTCTGTGCGATCTTCATTCCAGGCATTCTTCCTCCTCACTGGATTGTCAGCAATGAGAATAGACAAATTAGGCTGTGAAACTGGGCCTGAATTAAATTCAGTCCTCCTGGGGCAGGACCCTTCTTGCCCTCCATAATAAATACCATAATCCTTTTTATTCATTTATGAGCTTTGTGGTGAGCTACAATATTACTTACCACTCCGCTGCTTTGCACTCCTTTCATAAGTGATTACCTCCTTTATTCTTACACTCACCTCATTTCTTTTCTCTTCACCATAGCCAGAACTGGCAGGCATTGGTGGGCAGGCTGTGTTCAGCCACGTCACAGTAAATTATGGATCAGATGCCCGGTGAGCTGTCAGTTACTCTGGCTATGTGCTTTTTGCCAGAAACGCTGCAGGCAAAACCTGGCACAAACTCCCACACCTCCCACCTTCAAAGCCTTAAAGCTATCAAAGCCATCAAGCCCCTCAACCAGCACTAACCCCCATGTGTTATCATCTAGTATTACTTATTCGCGGCACGCAGGCATATAAAACATATGGAGGCACATGCTCAAGTTTATGAATAAACAAAAGTGAATACATGCATATGGTGCACAGCCTCCATTGCCTCTATTCTGGATGAGCTCCAAGACGCCCTCTGATCTCAGTACAAGGTATTTTCTGGCTCATAATAATGTTGTTGTTTTTCACATGAAAGCATCTAGACTTACTAACGTGCACAACTCCTGTCGTTCTGCTCATTAAGAGATGAGACGAACATTTAAGATGAGCAGCTGGACTGTTAATTTGATATCTGTGGAACAAAGAGCTGCGAGCGACTCACTTTAATCAGCGTTACAAATTTCCCTTTGTTTGAGTCAGATTTCAGGGTGATTATCAAATGAATGTAATATTTGTCAGAATCAATCATTTAAAAGGCTAATTGTAAAAGAGAAAGAAAAAGGCGAGATAAAAATGACAAAATGATGCAAAACGGAGGCAGAGGGGACAAAGAGGCTATTAGCCAATATTCGGCAAAGAGTGATTATAACACATGGAGCTCACAGTCTCATTACAGGTTCTGGTCTGAGGAGCACAGGGGTCAGACCTGATCCAAACACACACTGACAAGTGTAAATGGGATTTTGCTGTCTGTCTCCACAGCCTCCATGCACACAGCGGACCCCACAGGGACTTACACCTTTCAGAAAAAAAAAGGAGAAAACGCTATAGCTCTTTAAAACAAATACCACGTTTGTTCACACACACATATTCAGGAAGAAAGCAGCCTAATAAACTCAACTGCATTTTTTGTATTTTTACTTAGTTTCCAAATGCATTTATCTTAAGGCTACAGTATGTAACTTTTATAAACAATATGTTTTTTAGTTGTTGCAAGTGTCCCCATGTTGTGACAGTATAGTATAATCTGCCTCCTCCCTGTGGTCCTACAGCCAACTGCAGAAATGCACCATTCTCCATCAGAAACAACCAATCAAAGCCAGGAAGAAGGAGTTAGTAGTGCCAGTCACACTCGTGCATGCTGCAGTTTAAATATATATTTTTAATTATACTACTGCTACTTTACAGTACAATATATTAATATAGTATAATACATTCAGAACCCTTGAACATTCTATTGTTTTGTGAGAATAAAATCACAAACACCATAAGGACGTTATTTGTTACAACACAAAATAAAACATAATTGTAAGGTGATGAAAAAATTTATTTTTGTATTTAAAAATATATTTCAAAAGTGCATTTTTTGTCTAAAGTGTTTTGCTGCTGCTATAAGATTTTCCTCCAGCATAGCCCTGTATCATCTCCATCCATCTTCTCATCAACTCTAGTCAGTTTCCTCCCTGAAGGAAAGCCAGAGTGACACTGCTGCCACCATTTTTCATCAGTTTTCCACCACAAATAGCTTTTAACATGGAGGCCAAAGAATAAAACTTTGTCTTATCTGACCAGACAGCCTTCATCCAGGACTTCAGTGTCCCCCACATGCCAATCTACAAATGGGACGTTATATGACATCCTTACTGCAAATCTTTAATTATGGCCAGATTTGACGAGCGCATGAGTAGCAGCTGTCTCTTACACAAATTCATACCACCTGAGCTGAGGATCTCTGTGGCTCCTCCAGAGTTTCTATGGGCCTCTGATCAATCCTCTTCTCCCTTAACAGACTCTCATTCTAGATAAACAGAAAAACCTTTTCAGTTTTTCAGATGAAGGACTGAATAGCACTCCATGAGATGCTCATAGCTAGAGATACTGCTTTAACTCTGCTTTTTTTTTTTTTTTTTTTTTACACCTAGCCTGTCTGGCGTTCCTCTTGCTCTCTAAGATGCTGTTTGTTCACTAACATTCGCCAACAAACATCTGAGACCTTCACAGAGTGGCTTCTTTTTACTGGATTTAAAATACACACAACTGGGCTTTTTCCAATAGTGACTTCTAAAGATAAATAGACAGACTGAATTTTATTTCAGCATAAGCAGGACTGAATTCAAATGGAAGCCACATTTTTTTTTGGAAAAACCATGCTCCATTATATTTACATTTCACAACTGTGTTGATCTATGACAGCAATTAAGTGCCCAAAATGTGAACAAGTTCAAGTGATGTGAACACTTTTGCTCACCTTTGACCGCGATGTCAGCTACTAATTGTCGCTCACTTTTTCACATATTTTCAAAAAGAAAAAATACCCATAAATCTGGAACTGCACATGGGAGCATCATGTGTGGCCAATGGGGCTGTGTTGATTCGTCCGCTCCTCTTGATTAATCACCCGACACAAAAGCTCACACAGAGACCAGTTTCTATTGTTAAACAGAACTTCTAAGCAGAGAGCCGCGGCCCTATACATGAAGAAAAACCACCGGTGAAAAGAAGAAAGGCGGTGACTTAGAAATATATTAGATAACTGTTATGCTTAAAACGCAACATCCCGAGTGTTAAACGCAATTGAAACACGACCTACAAACGCACAAGCAACTTTTAACACAGAAATGCTCTTTGAGTGAAAGCACAGAGAACATTTCCCTGTGAATGGCCATTTATCTAAAAGGAAGTCACAAAATGAACACGCTTCCTCTGTGGTTCACTATTAAACCAATTTGTGAATGCATGGAACTTGCATGGGGGTGGAAAAAGAGGGGTGTTCTTGGAAATTAAATGTGGAAAGCATGAAATATGCAGCCAGCTCCCACCATGCCATCACTGATGCCTCTGACACTGGCTTTCTCTGCTCTGTTCCCCACCGCATGTTTTATTCACGGCTGATATTCTTAAAGCTGAAACTGAACAATCTATTTCCCCCCACTTTGCGCTCCCTCTGATTTTGCAGATGAATATTTCAGAGGAATGTCAGAGAAGATGGAGAAACACCCCTCTGCAGGGCTGGCGCCCGACTTGCGTCTTTACAGCTTAGGTGATCCTCGCACAGGACTCACTTAAGCGGCAGATTTGCTTAATTTTCTGCATGATTTAACAATTCGGGGAGCGAGCGTTCAGATCCATGACAGGGCCAGAGAGTGAGAGAAGGAGTGGACAGCGCACAAGTGGAGAAAAGTGAAAAGACGAGAAAGAGAGATAAAGACAGAGGGAGAAAGCCAGCAAGACAACTGAGAAACTAACAGAACCTTTAAATGAACTTAAGTCGTTAAACTTGACTCTGGAAGCAATTAAAAAGTGGAGAAAAAGTCTGAATTTCTTCTTAGTTGAGATAGAAATGCAAATAACACCAGATGAAACAAACAGATAAACAAATATCAGACATGCAGAAAAAAAAATGTAGTAAATGAACAAGACAGGAGCACATCTGCTCCTGCTTTTTCCAGACTCTGATGTCTATTTATACCTGACTGGAATGCCAGTGAGTGACTGGCTCCCCTGATTGGCACATTCACACATGCACTCACACACAGCATGCACAGGCAGGGCTATTGTTCTGTTTCCATCTAAAGAAACCCATGTGCACTACAATAACACAGTCGTAGTGGAAACAATGGGAAGATAGAACACAGCCTGGTGATTTCTCTGTCATAGATACACACATTACAAGGGAAGGAAGTAAAGATGGCACTCACAGTCTCTCAGTGTTGCGGGGAATACTCCTTGGCATAGTTTTGAGACCCAGTCCGTGGCAGTCCACTGTGGTGCCGCTGCAGGTACAAAGTGCCGGGCAGGCGCTGGCATTGCCCACCACCAGGGCAGAGAGCATCAGCAGCCACATCCACTGACTGGGCAGTCTACCCATGCTTGATTCAAAACCTCCAACGGGCATGCTCAAAGCCTCTTCCTCTTTTTTTTTTTACTTCTTTCTGTCCAGCTTTTTTGATTTTCACCCTCCTTTGGCTTCCACAAGTCCTGCCACACCTTACAAGTCAGCTGAAATAATTTTATTTAACAGGAAAGTATGAACAGAAACAAAAGAATAGAAAAATCTCCTACACAAATCCTACAGTTCTGGAGATGCAGCTTTGATATCCACTATAGTTTGCCCATGTAAAAAGGAGATGTTTTCCTTCTTTCTTTTCTTCTTGCAAACTCCTGTGCTGTTTCGTCTTTGTGGAGTTGGTGTGCTCTGGTCGGCATGCGTCTGTCCTCCTCTTACTTAGTCCTGCTCTGCTCCGCTTGCCTGAAGAGAGAGGGAACAGGGAAAGAGCAGAAAGGAAAAAAGCCAGTCTCTCTCTCTCTCTCTCTCTTTTACACACACACACACCAGTCATCCATCACAAGGGTCTACAAATAGCAGAGCCCCCGACTCCACCCCTACCCCTCCTGTTCACCCTCACTTCTCTCCCTCCTCATACAACCCCCCCATTCCCTCCAACGCAACCCTGTCTGAACTCACACTCATTCCTAAGATCCCTCTTTCATTCCCTTGACTCTCTTCACAATATAAATCTACTCCAACTATCTTCCTCTTTTCAGCCGCTTCTTACACACTTACCCGACTCATTCTTGTGTCCCAGGTTTGCCTCCAGGCGAACCCCACAGAGAGAGAGACAGACAGAGAGTCCTAACCTGCATGACACTACAAAGCCTCTGCCCGGAGCGAGAGAATCCACATGGGATGGGAAGAATCAGCACCTCGGTCCAGAGAGGTGGAAAAAAAAAAAAAAACAGAATAAATAATCGACAAGTACAGTGTCTTTGAAAAGTAATCATACTTTTGCACATTTTTGTCACACGGCAGCCACTTACATCAGTATCCTTCACTTGGATTTTCAGGTGGAGGCAATAATAATGTGATTTTTTTATTATCTCTCCCTCTAAAAAGTCCTCTCTGCATTTACTCTTAGTTAAAATCTAGAACAAAGAACCATCTTTATGCTTGAAACATAAAGACGGTATACAGAGGACACCTAGTTAGTTAATGAAATACTGTTCATTTAATGAGTAAATCCAGCCTCAGAGGTTTGTTATAGAACATCAGTAAACAAAAAGCCTCGTCTAGACCAAGAAACACAGCAAGACAAAAATAAAAATCCAGAGAAATTGAAAGCAGGTTATGTGGTAAAACATGGCTGTGGCAAAATCATGCTGTGGGAATTATTTTCATCAGCAGGGACAGGGAAGCTAGCCAGAGAAGATGGGAAGATGGATGGAGCCAAATCCAGATTTGAGACTCCTTTCAGTGTTAGGCAAATTTATAAATGTAATGGTTCAGAGACCTCCAACTCCAGTCCTGAAGAGTTATGCTTCTGTAACTCGTAAAGGTATCCCTCCTCCAACACAACTAAAAAATGCATTTGTAGATATGTTGAGAATGTAGTTCAGCTATTTCTTGGTTTGTTGGAACACGGAGGAGCAAGTTGTAGGATGTAGACTGGAGTCGGAGACCCAAAACCATATTTATGTGTTATTGGTATATCAATGTCCAGAACCAAATTCAATTGAGAATTGTGACAAAACTTATCAACTGATGTTCAGAAGTGCTCTTCATCTAATCTGACTGAGCTTAAGCTATTTCAAAATGGGTGTTAATACCTTTTCGTGTCTTTACTTGTGTATCAGGGGAAGCAGCAACAGACACTACAAAGTGTTAGAAGGAAAAAAAATAAAATAATAAGTCAACGTTCAATTTAAAGCACTTCGTAATCAGACAGAATAGTTAAAACATTCAAATAAAAAAGTTCCAGTATACTCAGACCTGCTATTTTAATTTATTAATGCAACTGGAACACAATCCCACTCTCAGCGCCAGAACCAAGCATTTTGAGTCTAAAAGTGGACTTTAAAACCAAGAGCTGGATAGAGCGAGCTCTGCTGACATGGAAAACAGTGAACAATGAGCAGCATTTGCAAGATTTTATGCCCCTAAAAGGACGTATTTATGTCATCACATTTAGTAAAGGAAGCATATATATTAGAGCCTGTCTGCTGTGGAGAGCGTAACTATAGCTTTCAGAGAAACTGTTTACAAGGTCAAATTTGCACTTTGTGAAAGTGTAAATCTGTACTATTGGATGTGAGTTCAGAACAGGATCTCAAGGACTCAGGGTATTTTGGTCATGGTTATCCACAGTGTGAAATAAATGGTAACATAAAAACAGGGAACATATTGTGAGAAATTTGAGGGAAAAAAAACTCTGAACTGGGTTTGAAAAGCAGTTTGCATGCAAAGCTTCACCCCACAATGGAATGACAACTATGAGAACAAAGAACGTTGTTTAGAATCATATAGCATGAATTTTAGCTTTATTCAAAAATTACTGTTTATGAAGAACATCTTATGTGATGAAAACAAATGCATAAACTTCAGAGTCCCCAAGACTCTCCAACTATCTTCATTGAGGTCAAGCAGGAGGTCTAAATATGCTCTGTGGATGATCCTTACAACTGTTACAAAAGTAATGTAGAGATGGAAAAAATTGGAATGCAATGCTATGTGACCAACGATATTCATATCATAAAACATACACATGCAGGGGGGAAAAAAGCTCCATTTCTCCTTGTAAAAATGTCGCTTCAGTGTAGATCTTCCCGTTATGAATTGCTAATTAAAGAGGAGACAGTGGTGTTTAGTGGTAATGGGGGGTAGAAACATCCCTCCGCTCTCACAAAGTTGACAGGAATGCACACAAGTACACAAGAATGACTTCTCGGCTCTTAAAGCAAAGCAATGAGACAACATGGCAGCAATTACAACTGTCTGGCAGAGGAGATGTTTGCAAAACACGAGACCTCAAACAAAGGGGACTGAAAGGGCGAGTTACAACTGATTTTTGTTCTGCCGATTCAAAATTTTATATAAGCAAGCTACTTTCTAACAAGTCATATTTACAAAATGAGAAAAGTTGCTCAGGACCAAGAAAGATGCTTCTCCTCTGTGCTCAACTGTGACATGTGATAAACAGAAGGCATAGCTAATGTCTGTAAACTATGGATCAGATAGGAGTTTATAACAAAGTGGCTTCCTTTCAACGTCCATTATGATATATGTTATCATTTTGACAGACTTAGCACATGTAGACAAAAAAAAATAAATACACAGGAAAAATCAAGAACACATTTTATGTGGAGTTTATTAGAGCATGGAGAACTCAGGTCACAGACATCAATCTGTTTTCGATTTGACAAAAGAAATATGACGCTGTAGCTGTAAAAGCTTGCTTTGCTTTACTGAAGCTGGCTGGCGCTTATGCGAAGAACTTGAGAAAAGGACAAACTGTAACATTTGGTGAAAGTTGGTCTCGTTGTCCACAAAATCTATTGATGCTTTCAATAAGGAATTTGTCTTTTTTTTAGTTATCCTTGGTAATTTTGCCATAATAAACATTAAATTAATAATTCATTTGTAAACAGTTAACATTAACAAACATCTTATTGCTTGCAACAGCATACTGGGTCATGCGTGGATAACAATAAGCAGGAAGGCTGAGCGATCATCTCCAAAAGCAACATATTGTGTAGAAAGCTTCCTAACTCACAACCATTTGCAACTAAACAGCATCCCCTCGTGGTTGTAAGAAAAAGTGCAGGACTTGACTTCACACAATAACACACTCAAAAACATGCAAAAGTAAAAAACAAAATGTTTACAAAATGTATTTAAATAAAAAGGAGATTCAGGAAAAGATCTGAATGTATTACAGTAAGTTGCATAGCTCTACAGAAGCACCATGTGGCCAAGCAGCAGTGATCACATTATAATTAAAGGGTAACAGCTTACTAAAGCGAGTATTACTCAGTTCAAAAGTGATAACGGCTCCAACTATTCCAGTAAACACCTGAATTGACAAAAGTTTGACAGTGGTCAGAAGAAAAAAAACAATTGGTTTTGCTTCAAGTCCACTGAATTAACCATTACAATAATAAAAAGATAAAAGTATACATAAAAACCTCTCGCCAAAACAGTAAATACACCACTTTAAGATCCAAAACCTTAGTTAATGCATAGAAATACAGAACAGCCTCAGGAAAAGCTTAAAAGTAGGAACTAAAAAAAATTCCAGTTTAAAATATCAGTAGCATTACAAAAAAAAGTGTTCACACAACTTTGTTAAAGGAATAAAAAATAAACATTTTCTTGTCACCTTTCCTTTAATCTTCCCTTCACAAGTATTCATTTTCTAAATATGGAAGTCTTTATCTTAAACAAATGTAAATCAATCCTCCTAAAATTGTAACATATTTATTGTAAAAAATCAAAACAACCTGTTGCATAGGAGCTCATCTTTACAATAACTTAAGACATACAGTTTAAGGCACATCTTTGAATTGGGAACTTTGGTCCAACATTTACATTACAAACAGAAAATCAGCACATCACAGTTTCTTAAGACGTTTGAGGAAGAACAGTGAAGGTCTTGCCACATAAACAACAGCAAAATATAATAATCTATGAACTGAAATTCACTGAAATTCAATAAAATATCACTAAATTCTTGGCAGCTTAAAAACGTTACACTTGACTGACCCAAAATATACAACATCAGCATCCTCACTGTTACTTTGTAACTGTTGTGTTAAATTAGCAAGCTGCAAAGATATTCTTTGGGGTTTTATAAACCCTTAAGTTTCACACTAAAGGAAAAAATAAAAAGAGAGGATAGTAACTATAACAGCACATAAAACACCTGATGTTTCCAAAGTCTTTGGGAGCACAATCCTTTAATAGCAATTCTTCCTGGAAGAGAGGATGAAAAGGGGTTAATTAGTTGACAGACTTCAGCTGAAAGCAACTATAATTGTTACATTTGTCAGCTACAGATGGATGAATAGAGAATGACAAGCTGCTGATGAGCATTTAAAACAGGACAATGCGTAAATATATTGTCAGTAATTATGGAAAATTTCAGTCTAACTGAAAAAGAAATATTACTGAAGTATTTCACCACACATCTCCATCTACGTGGGATTTTATCCACAATCTCCCTCTGAGTAAAAGACTCACCAACGTGGTAAATGATTTTAAACATTTTCTACAAATAAAGAGTACCACTGTAATATTCAGCTTCTTTAAACTGATGCCCGTAAATTTCAATAGAAGACATTCACTTTGAGGCTGAATGTTGCTATACTCACTTTCTCCCTGTGGGTGTTTTGTCATAAACTACCCATGATCAGGATCTGGGAGGAAGACTCTGCAGTGTGCCGTTTTCTTTCTCTGTAGAAGCCTGGCCTTCCAGTGCCTTCCTCTGTTACATAAGTGGAAAACGCAAATCATGTCTTTCACATAATAATGAGTTATGTGTGAAAATATTGATTAAAGCATCAAAGAGAATGCAATTTAATAAAAGCTCGTCCGCCCACCTTGACAATTCCACTCACAGAACGAGAACGCCAGTGTCTCCTGATGAAAGGTGTTCGTGTCTCTGCAGAGGAATTCGAGTCAGGCTGCTTTTCAAACTACGAAGAAGATGGCACCCCGTTAAAGTATCGATTTAAAGAGGTTCAATGCATAGTTTGAGTTTAATTTGTCCTCTGAAAAGCCCCATTAAGTTACCCGTCTGATGAGTTTTTTCTTCTTGGCAGACTCTGGCATGCTGTTGACTTGCTTGTAGAGTTCTTTGAGACACGACTCAGTATAGCTCTGATTCTCAGGAGGCTTCATGTTGCTGGCGCTGCTGGTCTCACCTGCGATTGACCTCATAGAGGGAGAAGGTGATGGAGCTGCAATCGCAGCAATAGAGCCAGTTTTGTTTCCTGAGGAAAGATTCAGGTCATCCTAGAAAAGTCAAGAGATATCCTATTACATACTGCGCACACAACTGACATTCAACTGGACAAAATCTTAAATCAATCAAGCAGTATTGCAAACATCTAAAAAAATAGAATTATACTTTATTTCCCCACTATGGGGAAATTCCTGTGCTACAGCAACAAAGTGAAAGACAATCAACACAAGTAGGTTTACATCAAGATGGGAATAAGTCACGTGTAAAAACAGAATAAAGAAAAAAAACACATTGTACAATAAGGGCAAAAATTCAACATAAATAGAACATTATGAATATTTCCCTGAATAATTCATAAAGATACTTCTGCTGCATTAGCCATTGTTTTAGCTCTAGGACATGGGTAAGGAGTGGTTTGTTTATGGTTGTGAAGTTGAGTAAGTGAAGATAAAATGACAATGAATGGATGTAAAATGGGGGACTGAGTTCACAAACAGATCCAGAACAGTGCTACAAACTTCTCTGTTAAGACGAAAAAAAAAAAACATACTTACATTTGACTGAAGCGTTTTGGATCCAGTGTAGAATAATCGAGCATATTCTTTGATATAGACAGGTGCCTTAAACGATATAAAATATCTGCAATAAAGTCTGAGTCTGATGAATGTCATTTATTATGCACTGCATTAAGTCACTATCAACGAAACCATAAAATGTACCAAAAGCAGTCAACAAAACACATTTGACATTTCAAAGCATGCACACATATTGAATCATTGTTTGACACAGAATTTAGAAACATATAAAGACTTCACTATTTGATTTGTAAAGGTATTTTAAAATGGAAAGAAAGTTAAAGCTTCCTAAGTCTCTGTTTGACAAACTAAAGTCAACTCAATGGAAAGAAAAATAGAAAGGTTTAGGTGATCAGAACACAGGTCAGCCATGACATCAGTAAGGTAAGGCTGCTCATTTTATTATAAAGCAATATTCAGCTAAGAATATCGGTATCTTGGCATTTACTTAAATGTTAGTTTCTCAATTGTTTCATTCTCAAATATTTGAAGAACAAACAAACCCCCTGCATGGAGATGGCTCTGAAATAATATAGCTGCCGCTGGGAATTTTAATGACTTCATGACAGACTGAATGTCAGCGCACATCCGTCCTGTCCAGATGTTTCAGAGTGTGCATTAAAGAAATCGGTGGGAATGTTTCATTACACAGCAGGATGATAGGATTTGATGATTTCGAATGGATGACTAAAGAGCTTATCAGGGAGAGTAAATAATCTGACTTCAGCGTGGTTGTGCGTCTGCATACATGTCACCTGGCCGAAGGCACAGAAGTTTCACAACAAACAAGCTGAAAATGGCCACAGTGAAGGATTAGGATACCAAATATACAGCAGTTTGAACAAAAGCTCTTACTCAAATAAATTTGAGACAATCATGACGTCTCAACTTCTGAAAATGAATCATAGTGAGTCTAAACATAACTTACAAAACACTGCTGTCTGACTCAGGAAGAGCATTCTCTGATTTCTCTATGTGCCAATTCTCAGTTCATATTCTATAAGGTCTGTTTTTTCTTGTAATCCTGGCAACATCCCAACATGATAACTAAAACAGTTGCTAATGAAAAAAGACAAAGCTTTAAAAAGGAATATAGTGAATCCAGGCTATTTCACATGGCCACCTTCCTTGTGTTGAAATCAAAGACACTGTGCTTTTGATCGGCAGTAAAAGACAATCAGCACATTTTACTAAACATACATTAGTTTACGGATGACTTTCGATTCTCAACTTGGGGAAAATTGGCCTAAATAAAAGACACACTTATAATGTACATCAGTATATTCATTTTATTCAATTAAGCAGCAAACTAAGTGGATTACCTTGAACATTTTTTGTGAGTGTCGAATGAGAAACGCTACCCCATTATTCAGTTTCTCTATGTTTCCCTGGAGATCACTTGCTGTCACCTGCATCAGAATATATGAAAAAAATATAATAAGAAATTTCTAGAAAACTTTCTGAAATACTTTCAACATTTGAGAAGATCCTCACATTTTTGGGCCAGATGATATGTGGAGCAAACATTGTCGCTAAATTAATAGCAGACATCTTGTTCATGTGCTGGCTGCGGGCCGTGTGGTACAATAAGTCCAGCAGCAGCTTCAACAAGCTCCGGTTGGTGGGTGGGAGCAACATAAAAAGCAGCTGAAACGCCTCAATCTGACGGGCCTTATCGGGGACATTAGTCTTATTTCCCTTTTCATCAAAGCAAGTCAACTCTGGACAAAGCAAAGAAAAAAGATGATTTAAAAAAAAATACCAAAACGGGCCAAAATTCTGTGTGATTCAACAAATACCTCCAATCTTCAGGTGAGCATGGTAATGTCTATGCATGAGCAGAGGCTCTGGCAGCTCTCCCAGGAACACCTTGAGCAAAGTGGCGGCATCATTGGGATGGAAGTCACCCGCCTCCAGATCTATCTCTGTGCCGTTGTTCAGCATTTCCCTTAGGGCCGCCTGCCTCAGGCTGTGGCCTGGCACCCGAAACAACCCTTCCACATGAAGGTCTGGGGAGCAGTGAAAGAGAGAGATAACCAAAGGGGAGGAAGGAGTAAGGAGGGAGTGTATGGGCGTTTCGGACACAGAGCGATGAAGACAAACACACAGGGGCAGAGAAAGAGGCATACGAGATGTGGTGAATGAAACTGAGGGAGAGAGTCAGCAAGAGCAAAGTGCTTTCAGATAAATTATTTACTGATGCATTTGCTTCTAGTGTCCGCTTTCAGCAAGTGACATCATTCTTTTCTAGAAATAAACCATGACTTCATGGTAACTTATTGTTCATAAAGAAAGTTATGGTGTCTTAATATTTGACTAACGTAACTCTAATAGTTAAAGAACAAACGAATTAAACTCTGCGCACACATTAGGTCAAAGATTTAATCATGAGTTTTAAAACAAAAAGTAATGATAAATGGTATTTTTTTATGTGTGAAAGCATATGTATAGTGCTTTGAAAAAATATCCATACCTCCTTCTACTTTTTCACATTTGTTGCTTTGCACTATTTTTCAATTCAGTTTAGTTTATTTATAAAGCACCAATTCATAACAAATGTTATCTCAAGGCAAAAAAAAATACTAATAATAATTTAAATTCCAATTGGTCGTAATTATCAAACAATAGAGTATTTTCAATAAATTATTCAAAGTAGTTTAAAAATATATATATCTAAGGAAACCCAGCAGATTGCATCAAGTCATTACAAACTTCCATGTATTTTTTAGGATTTTATGTCACAAGCAGTGTATACAATTGTAAAACACAGGGCAGATGACAAATGGTGTTCAAAATTAAATTGAGAAATTGATCCAACAAAGTTTAGATTTTTCTTGTTTAACTTATTTCACAAACATTATTAAACATTATTTGTTAAATATGTAATTTTTGAGAAAGGTTTAACACTTTTACAAGGCTGTATATATACAGTTTCATCACATCAAGGTGTTAATAAAAAGTTACTAAAACACAATTGTGACTGTGTAATGCTTGTATGTAATAATGATGCCATAACCCTCTTTTCAGGACAGCATTTAAACTTACTTTTACTCAGGTATTCAATGAGCTGACAGATCTGAGCTATTCCTTCTTCAGTTAAGGGCGCTCCAAATATCACTCCTTTTTCTGTCAAGCAACACAATAAAGAACATTATAACAAATAAATTATATTTTTATATGTTGGATTTGTGTGCATTATGCAACTCTTGTTCCATAATATACCAAAAGTATGCAAAAAAGTCAACCAGAATGCCATGCATAAAGAAAGAAACAAAGAATGAGCTTAATCATTATAAGATTGAATTTGTAGTCGTGTAATAATGAACCTAATATCTTATGGAAGTTTAGGTACAACAATAGTTTAGGCAGCAGTAAGATGCAGCCAAAATGTAAACAAGTTGGAGTATCTTTACCTGTATGTATTATTAGAGAAAAGCACAACTCATTTGTATGAGTTGTGATCCCAAAACCTGTGCACATTAACACCTCTAACCTTTCCGTTTGAGGAAGTTGAAGGAGCGCAGAAACCCGGTGGACGTCGGCACCTTCGGCACCGACTCTCCAGTCAGCTGGGCGAACTCTTCCCCTGGCAGATCTATGAGCCGAGTAATATTACTAAGCACTAAATCCGCGAAAATCTGCGGATGCTCATTCCTAAACCTCTCCACAAAGAAGTCCGGGCTAAAGATCACAGGCTGGTTTGCGTCTGGTTTTTCGTGACAAAGGAACACGCTGCAATTTGTCTCCCTGTAAAGAAACAGGCATTAACACCATCAGCTTGTTATTATATTTAATAGAAAGCTTCGAGCCGGGTACCAAAAATGAACGGCTGCAGTAGGTACTGAGCATACCTATCAGTCTGCCAGCTGTTGCTAGGTTATTTGGTTAAGCTGGATAGGGCTAACATGTATTTTTTTTTATGTAACGATTTTAATAATACAAGATAATACTATATACTTTCAATACTATTTAAGGAAGCATATTGTTTTCATATTACTACTGTAGTCTGTTCATTCACTTATATAATGATTGAAAATGTGTTACCTTCTATCAAGCTTCACAGTGTTTTGAGAATTATTTTTAGTCGCCATCTTCGTTTTGAATCTTCCGCGGCTTCATGATGGTCACGCCCACGACGTAACGTACGTAACGACCGTTAAGGCACTAGTGATGGGAATTTCGTTTTTTTCCAGAGAGCCGGCTCTTGTAGCCCGGCTCTCAAAAAAGATGGTCATAAACGGCTCTTAGTTCATGGCCATCTGCAGCCTCATACATTAATGTAACTTACTTGGCAAATAAGAATATTTTATATGAAATTTCCTTTTGCGTGAAAGTGCGAAGGGGGAATGACTAGCATAAATCTACATCTCTGCGCTGGTGTTTTGCAGCCCAGCTCTTTTTAATGAAGAACGGCTCTCTTTGAAGAGCAGGCTCCAGTCGTTCACTTCAAAGAGCCGGTTCTAAGAGCCGAAACGTTAGCGACCGATCCATCTAGGATCGTGAACCATAGTTCACGAGCCAAATGAAAAGTTTGTTTCAGAACTCGTTTATTTTTTTTTTTAGTTTGTACAATGCTTGTGAGGTTTTATTTGGTATTTTACAAGCTACAAATCCCACGATTTTGAATGTATGTATGTTTGCAAAATTAACAAAGATTGATTTGCCAAGTTATTTCATCATCAAAGACCTTGGCAGGTTTAAACTTCTGTGGCAATTCATCTTCCTCAGTTTACACTAATAACAAAATGTGAGATGCCAAAATTACGGAAGAGGATTAGGACCACCGAAAAAAAAAAAGAAAAACTCTGACTTTAATCTCAGAATTCTGACTTTAATCTCAGAATTACGGAAGAGGCCGACCGAATCCTCTTCTTCCTCATCTAAAAACAAGAACATAAAACCGGGCCAGAGATCCGGATGCTGCTACTCCGAATTCTGGCCCTAATCCTCTTCCGTACAAAATCATACAGCTTAGTTTAATTTTCTTTAGATATTGCCAAGTGCAATAACAAAGGATTATTTAACTATCCTGTCTTTTCAGAGATTAAAATAAATGGCCATTATTTGGCTTCCATTAAATCTTTAAATTCAATTCTAAAATGATGCCATTCTCTGAGGTGCTAATCTACACCATCAGTTGTTTGTGTAAGCCTTGTTGGCTTAGACAAATATCATTTATAATGAATTGCCTAAATTGCTTATTTTACATCTTTTTTTCACTTGTTAATGTACAATACAATTGAACTACCTTCACTGCATAAGCTGTATGAAACATGTTTAAACTGCATTACTTATCTAAGGTGGTTAAATGTACAAACTTTGTCAATATAATATATTCACAATGTAATTCATAGATCAGTGTTGCATTACATTCAAATCAAATTTTCTAATTATGTGTTACATAAAATCTATAATCTGGAGTTTTGGCTGAGTTTAAAATTGATTAATGTTCAGTCTGCACTGTTGCAGCCAAAGCAAGAAGGAAACCTGGCACAAAAATGAATGTGAATGAAGAGATTCATATACGTCATATTGTTCTCTACCACATTTTTCCAGTTGAACTGAAAGCATTTTTTGTGTTGTTATTTTCTATAAATTTAAGACAATCCAACACTGATTTCAAATACATTCAGCATCCAATATTTGCCTGCTGTGGGTTGTTGTGAAAAAAAAAATAAAAAATTTAAAAAGCATCAGAAGCAACCCTTGACTCTGCTAAAAAATGATTCATTTCTGACTTTAAATAGAAAATATTTCCAATAAAAATATAATTTTTTACTGAGAAATTAGGTTTGATAGAAAGAGTCCTCAAGCGTCATCAAAGCACCTGTGTGTTTTGATGTTTCATTTTCCCAGAAAATGGATTTGTCAGGAGCTTGTGCTTCACCACGTGTAGGCCCCTCTATGAAAGTTGCCATGGTGACACACCTTAGTAAGACGTGAGCTAGTTGAAGGCAGTAAGCCTGCCAAGTTACAACCTGAGCTTCAAAGCAAAAAATTAATTTAACTTGTAACATATCTGTCTTAAATTAGTAACACAGACATGACACCCATCAGTAAGAAAAGTTTAGTTTCTGATTAAATTGCATTAATCAAATACTTATTTCATGCAAAAAAGGCAAATTATTGAAAAAAAAAAATCAGAGTGTGATTCTTTTTCTATTCTCTCACAATTGATGATGAAAATTACAGACACCTCCATTACTTGTAACGAGGAAAATCTTTAAAAAAAAAGTGTGTGTATCGATTACTTATTTCCACCACTGTTTGCATTGTTATCAAACCAAAGAAAATGACTCAATCTTCTGACATTAAACAAATTGTATCTTCACAGAATACTGTTAAATCTTTTGCAGAGTGAAAATAAAATGCTATATAAGTCTAATGTTATTTAATTTCATTTTATAATAGAGCTGCTGAAGAAGGGGAAAAATATTCCAATCTGAAATGGGAAAATAAAACCCTTTTGCGCTGGCTGGGTTTTTAAATTATTCTAGATGAACTGTGCTGCCTGCAATCCGGATATAACTTTGAAAATGTTTTTTTTTTTTCTTCTTTTTGAAATTCTTGTGGGTGTTTTCTGATGTCTGTAGATTTTCTTAACTGCTGCAAATTGATTGGCCTTTAGGAACAATGACGTATTTAAACTCAACTCAGTTCAGCCTGAACAACAAGAACAAATTAATTTCTATAATTTTTTATTTTTTTTTTATTAAAAAAAGATGAAAGAGTGCTCAGTGATGGAAAGACAAAATGAAAAATGTGCTTATTATGAATTAACAAGTAAGCTTTTGCTCATATAAAATGCTCCCTCCGTTGCTCCTAGGTGGCAACAAATTAGAGACATGGCTCATTATCACACAGCAATCTTAATCAAAATCAAGCTGTTCATGTGAACTTTGCCCCTAAAAGTACTTTACTGAAAGCCATAGGGAATAAAGAGCTTGATATTTCATATTTTTTGCTGTTTTTTTCCTGTTGCTATTATGGCTTTTTATATACAATGTGTTTTTATGTATAAAAAAAGTCAGGATTATTGTCAAAAGCAAATACAAAAAGGACATAAACAGAAATATTTTTAACTATTAGGTTTCAAAATTGATTACTTGATTAATCATTCTGATTAATAGATATGCTCAAATTGCCAGGATGATAATTATTTCAGTTAAAGGGTAATTCAAGAAAAAAATATCAACAAACATTCAATTTCAAATAAACATTTCTTGCTTGTTTATCACTCAAATATTTTTATATCAGAAATATACTCCATTATTAATCCATAACAACATTTATTTAAACATGTACACATAAAATAGGTTTAGAAAAAAATTCACAGGTAATTGTTGTTTTTAATGGTACATAACATTAAAAATAGGATGGAGTTTTTCTCCATTGCATGCAATATTACTATACAGTGTAGCCAACGATTAACATTAACATTAACATTACAAAGTAGGATCTTACAAATTTCACATAGTTGTAACCATTGAGAGCATTTTTACAGCATTTTCAAGTAACAACTGTGATCAAACATTTTTTATTTTTTTAACATTAGTGACACTCCGACATTATATTACATGAACAAAAGGAAGTGAGAGAAAGCAGAAAATTATACGTTTTGTCTCTAAGAGCAAGGCAGAAAGCATATTGCTCAGAGTGCTTTTTGTTGCAGCTAACATTGAAAAGAACTTTCCCAGCTCTCCACATTTGTCTGATCCGTTCTCTTTTCAGAGTTTTTCTTTTTTGTCGCTTTTTGCTTTGCAGAATTTTCTGTCAATCTTCTCCTTGGGCATTGTGCTTGCATCCTCACTAGAACTTTGTGTCCTCAACCAAGACAGACCCCGGTACCTCAAGTAGCAGCGTGGTCTGAGCCTTCTCAATGTTCTCCAGCATGCCCTGCGAAACGTGTGGGAGGAAATGCAGAACAGAAGCGGGTCCAGAGCACCATTGATGTACCACAGCGGCAGGGACAAATATGATTTCAGGACAGTATAGACGGAAAGAACTCTGTCAGACCAAACAACCACATACACCTGCATGAGTGACGATGCAATATCTGGAAAGTTGAAGAGAAAAAAAGCCACCACAACTGCACCTAAGAAGAGAAAAACATTAAGAAGCTTAAATGTACTGATTGCAAACATACACTTACTGTTATAGTTTATGTTGAAATACTCTTTCTGTCTAAACTTTACCACACTTTACTGCATCTGCAGTCCTACAACCAACATGCAATAAAATGCATGATTTTCTTTTGCTCACCCATTAGTTTTAAAGCCCTCTTTTCATTTAAAAGTAGCTTTCCATTCCGATGGCACTGAATGTCTCGCCTTCCCTCTAAATCTGGCCTCATAAGACCCATGTTTCTCCTTTGACGACCATTCTTCCGTAGGTGGAGTAGTATGAACATGTAGAGTGTAAAGATGGAGACCAGGGGAACCTGTAGTCAGACAATAATATTTAGTGCTCATGTCTGATGCTGAAACAGAGACCTGAAAAACTGATCTTACCAGGAAGAAGAGCCCTGCTCTCAGGAGTAAGGCTCCTTTGTAGATATGAGCAGGATCAGGCTCTGTCATTTCACACATGGTGGAGACCTTAAAAGCATCTTCTTGTGTGGTTGCTGTGTAGTCAAGGATGCAGGCTCTTGCCTGGTCGTAAACCAGTGCAAATGGCACAGCGGACACCAGGGAAACAATCCACACAGTGACAAGACATGGCAGTCGAGACTTCTTTAGGATGGAGAGGAGAAAAGGTGGGCAAACACTGTTATTACTGCATCTTTAATTCATCAGCCTTTCTCCCGACTGCTAATTGCTAAGTGGGACGCAAGGTGGTAATCATGACCAGTCAAGGCATGGAAAACAATTATTCACTGATGCACACAGAGGAATATACTGAGTGGATGAAAAGTCAATGAGCCCAGAAATGTGATAATTAAGGGTGAATCAAACTGTGGGTATTGAGGGTGGTGAAGACCGCAGAAGGGACTGGCGCTTCAATTAAAAATCCTTCATTTTAACATTTTTTTAAAACTGGATTAGACAGGGGTGGGTTCCCAATATTGTGCAAAGGCTTTTAAGAAGCTATGGATTAATGTCCTTTAAATGAGAAGTAACACAGTACTTACTGTTTTGTCACGTTGCTGTACAAAATTGCAACTTCACTCAAATGATAGAAAAAAGGTAACTAGTTTCTCTCGCTGACAGAAATAATGGATTTGTCTGTAAATATTTCTGATCATACTGTTAAAACTAAAGGAGCACAACCATTTACTCTTATTACAGTAAGGCTGTTTTAAAACTACACTTGCATGTTAACCCCTTATTTTTAAAATGTCTTCCTTTAAAGATGTGTTATTTAATTTTTACAATCCAACTCATTAGAGAATTAGAGATCCAATCAGAGACCCCATCTCGGGCAGAAGGACTACGCATGCGTAGCTCTGACTGCTCTTTGTGCAAGAACTCCAAATTTCAAATCAAAAATGGCAACACAAAAGACAAGTTGCAAGAACAAATGGTGCAACTTTGCTGTATCAGCTCCGTACCTTCAGACTGGAGACGGACCACATGGTGTGGCATATTGCTGCGTAACGCTCTGTGGTGAAGGTTACGATAACCCAGCTTGTGGTGGCGCAGTACATCTGACGGACCATGAAGTACACTTTACACACTGCTTGACCAAGGCGCCATGGATAGCTCTCCCAGTAATACCGATACAAAGTGACTGGGATGGTCAACAGCTGCAAAATGTCTGTAACAGTAAGAATTGATAAAAAGTTATTGACCAGCTTTGCATTACCAATACCATCTAAGGAGCATTAACTTTAACATAAAGTAGCAAAATACCAGAAAAATATTACAATAGGAATATTAGAGTAGAAATAACCTTTATTAGAGGGGAAATTCAGGTGCAACAGCAAGATCACATATTCAGTCCAATTATAAGCATGAGCGGCTGAGATTTGGAAATATTGATGAAGTTGATTCTGTTTAGGGCCATCGACATGTTGTATGTCACTTTCACTGTGAAAGGTGTGAGTGATTGATAAATCATAGCAGGTACCTGAAATAACAAGGCTCAGAAGGTAGACACGAATGGCGCTGACTCTCATATGAGCATCCATGAGGAGGGTCAGTATGCTCACACTGTTGAATGCGACCTGTGACACATTCAAAGGGGAGCACTTTGAGACATTTTCAATTGACAGGTTGAAAAGTCACCATTTTGAGTCTAGAAAAGCGCACATACGCCAAACAAGAAGATGAGGCTGTAAAAGATCGTCATGGGGACAGCAACTGACAGCGGTTCACTTTTGGTGACGCTGATGTCGAGCTTTGGTGTTTCACTGGGGCTGACGTTGCAGCTGAAGAGGAATGAAATCTGCTCTGTGAAGTTCATGTTGAGGCAGGCCGGTGAAAGCTGCAGGGAGATTTTAGGAGGAAAAATTGCATTGGATTATTTGCAATAAAAATACAGTTGTGATGTCACCAAATAATCATCAAATCAAATTGAATTTATTCAGATTAATATGTAGGTTCTTTTAATTTATTGTACAAAATCTATTGCTTTATTGGTTTTGCATAAATTAATTGCAAAATCCAGTGTTCTAGATGTTGTGAAAACAAAAAGAAGAGGGAGCACAACTGCTGCACATTTGTTCAGGCAATTAAGCAATTGACAGGTTGCAAATTACAAGGCAATAGGTCTGATATAAATACAAAACTCTACGTTCTTATGTGGAATTTGGAATTATTTGCATTTTTTACCTATTTATAGCAGTTAATGCATTAATGACAAATATATATAAATATATATATCTTTTTTTTAACCAACACATACAGAATATTCAAAAAACTTTGTTGAGAAATTCTCAACAAAGATTTTTGTTGAGAATTTCTGAATTCAATCAGAATTCAGACTGGTGTATCATAACCATCAAAATAACATACATTTAAATGAAATTAACATAAAATAATATAAGCAAAGTCCTATTGGAAGTGCTTGAATCTGATAAATCTGTAAATAATTTTATCTCTAAATCGATTTCTTTTTTCTCAATGAACATAAAATAATTTTTTTTAAAGATTAATTTAACTGGTGTAACCTGTTGAGTCAGATTCATAGCAAGGACAGAGAATCAGTATCATAGAGAAACAGAAAAAGCCCCTGTCCATGTTTTAGACTTCTAAAATTAGACTCACCTTTCTCAAAAGAGAAAACAGAGAAAATACCAGCAGCTCTCCTCTATGGCAAAATGCAAAAATGAAACAAAAAAAAAAATCTCCTGCTATGGATGCCTCCTTCAGTACCTCAGTGGCTCTGCTACTCCCTCTTTTATTCCAACCCTCTCTCTTTCTCTCTCTCTCTTTGTCTCTCTCTCTCTCTCTCTCTCTCATCCTTCACAAAGACGTTCTTAGTCATAGCTGGTAAAATCTTGAACACATGAATACCAGGTTAATGCCTGCAAGGCAGAACATCTTGTTAAAGTGAAATAGCATTTGCAACAATTTTGCTCAAGTTACAGAATTTTGGATTCCATAAATTACAGGTTATAATTTTTCTGGCATCATTCCTTAAAACAGAAAAATTCATTTTAGCTGAACACAATACTCACAAGTTAAATAATTTGTTTGGACTATTGCCATTTTGTATAATTAACATTTATAAGAGTAGACTGTCAGCTAACACTAAAATATATAAAGCCCTGAAGAAATGACCTGTGCCTCAGTAACGTCCTGTTCATTACTAGTCAGTAGAAATATTACAGTTGCAAAGGTTACAAAATTTTGACTACAAAATGGTCAAATTGGATTTTGGAGATGATGTTAAGCTCATCAGGAAGAATAGGGGGAAACATGTTGTTTTCCTTAAATTCATAAACTTTGGTATGATTTAATATGATTTCTAAAGAAGAACCTGATCATTATCTGGTAATTTTAGAGAACTATACATTAAAAGTTTGTCAGCACAAATGAGATTGCTTACTTGATTCACGTTTAATTAATTGACTTATTTTTAATATTGGTGACAGATATGTGACTGAATAAAGAACCAAATATATAATAAGATAAAACACTTTTAACCAAAGTCAAGTCTTTGATTGAGCATAATCATGACAGTATAAAAAATAGTCATATATTGATGGAACATCTTGTCAACTTGTAAAATACATTTCTAAAACAAATACCTCCAAGTCTAAGGAGAAATTAGTATGTGGTTCAAAGCTTGCAGACAATAAGACGCTGTCACATCTGGCTTGTTGGCAGAAAACAGCAGAAATGATGGAACTGTTAGCAGAAGTAATCAAATGACTTATAAAACATGAGCATGAAGTGTAGTAAAAGATGTTGCTCTTCTCCTTCTGTTGTGTCAAGGATGTGGAGCAAATGTAACTTAATTGGGAAGGTTGTAAAAGGGAAACATTAACCTAAAGACCATTTGCTGTAACATTGGTCATTCCAAATATTGTTCAGAACAGCAGTGATGAAAAGTATGAAGAAGAGGGGGAATGATAGGCTCCTCAGCCAAAGACAATCTTAAATGCATTAAAATGGAAATCAAAATCAACAAGATGTGGAAGAAAAATATGATTTGTATGAATCAAAACATGGTCAAAATAGCAAAGTCTCAGCCAACGTTCAGCTCTGAGGTGATTAAAGAAGGTCTATGCCTGTTAGTCTTTCACTGTTGTTGACGGTCTGCTTCAAGATTTTACTTTCCAGTCAGAGATGCTATTCCACAAATAATGATCTCAAACTAGTCTGCTCATTCTGCTCTGACAACAACAAGAACTGGAGTTATGAAAGAAATGTCGCTCACTTGGTACTCTCTCTTTGTCTGTAAACCTGAAAGATGCTGTATGAGAAAATCTGAACCTGTACCAAACAACCATGCCATGTTCAAAGACTGAACACCCTTTCTTCGCCGTGGTGTGATGCCTATAAGGATTGTAAAATTAAAAATAAAGAAGAAAAGTATCTGTCCTAGAAGGTTTCAAACAACTTGCATAATTTTCCTCTTTTGGAAGTTTTTAAACCTCGAAAATCAGTTCTATCCTCACTATCAATGGGGAGACGATAGTATTTTATGAGCAGCATAACAGAACGCAGATGGGATAGTCAGGGACATTTTATGTTTCTCTATTGGTGGAAGGAGAAATGATGGTCACAAAATCCAAATTCTGTGTTTTGCACTGATCAGTCTGAACTGATTACACTGAGGCTCTGAAGCCTGAAGCTGTCTTTTTTTAAGCTGCTACTTTTTTCTGTTGTTTAATCCCATCATCTTGCTTGCCTTTCGTTTTAGATTTCTTTTATCTGAAAATGAATTAAACTAATTACTTAGTGGATGTAGCACTTGTTGCCTTCATAGCAGACAGGTTGAGGGTCTGTGTGTACTGGTAAATAAAGATAACAATTCAGTTCCTTTAAAGATCTAATTTGTTCATATAAAATAAAATAGTAAATAAATGAAGCATTAGTTCAGAAAGAATGTTTATTGTTCCCATATAAAAATTATATACATGTGCAATATAATTTCTTCATATTGTTTTCTATAAATACAACACAGCTTGCGATGTTTCTTAATGGTTTTTGGACAAAACCAGAAAAAAAAAATTCTGAAAATTAAATCATCTTAAAAAACATAACAATAAAGCACTTCTCTTTAGAGACATGTTAGGCTTTCTGCTGTTATTCCAGCATCTTTTGCCATGGAGTAGAAATGGCCTCTCTTTTGCATCAGATTGCTTGGAGAATCAAATTCTACAATTTGACCAGCATCAAGGACCATCACCCTGTGGAGCAGGAACATGTGTTAACGTCATAACATACTGAGAAGTGTTTATTCTGACAGTGATAAGAGAAAATATAGCAAAATGAAAGAGACATGCACATGCACTGTTTGTGTTTTATGCAGAACAATAAAGTCAGTGAAGAAACAAATATGAAGAGTAGGCAATATGAGAATAACTGAACTTTTTTAAAATATATTTTCAAGGCCATTCGCCGCTTTGAGTCTGTTTCAAGGTTTCATGTTTATTTTCACTGACAATATTTCACATTCAATCTTTAAAAGTATTTTAGAAAAAACAATTGCAGTTCTGTAAAAATGTAATGCGTTTTGTCTTCAGGTGGTGTAGGTCACAACAGAAATAGTCATTTTATTCCAACATATTCTGTATGACGACATGTCTCAAGCATCACTTGACAATATCAACTGTAAAAATATGAGTTATGGGCTAGGAAGTGGTCATGTCTATGGTGCTGCTTTAACATGCTGTAAAAGTAAAGAGTTTTAAATCTGTCACTAGTTTCATATTTGAGTCATTCTTCTCTGACTCAAAAACAAAGATGTTTCACAGCATACCAAGTGAGAAAGAATTGCACCATTTATGTGCAAAAAGCTGCACACTTAAAGCACTTTTAAATAATGTTCAGTTTCAGTGAATGATTACACAATGCTCCAAACAGTATAATTATAGCAGTTATAAACCCTACTCTCTGTTACTCATCCAGTCTGAAGAGGAACTAGTTAAATAATTTGCATATAAATTATTTCATATTAATTGTGTTTTTTTTTATTCTTATTCATGTTAGATTGTATTTATTCCAGATTTTATATTTTGAATTTTTCTTTTATATTTTATATTCCCTTTTATTTGTGTATGGACCTATGTCTCTTAATTGATTGATTGATCAACTGTGATTTAAAATCATTTGAGTCTCCCTCAGACACAAACAAGCATTTAAAGTGGAATGAAGCACCTATGAGGATATTTCAGACTCTCGTGCTGAACTCGGACTCACCTGGAGCTGTCCATGATGCTGTGCAGACGGTGGGCGATGGTGAGCACTGTGCAGTGGGAGAACTCTTTGCGGATTGTAGTCTGAATCAGGTCGTCTGTCTCCAGGTCAACGGCTGCAGTGGCCTCATCCAGTATCAGGATGCGAGACTTTCTCAGCAGAGCCCGAGCCAGACAAAGCAGCTGCCTCTGACCAACACTGGAAGAGAGGGGCAGATGTTCAGATCTTATCTGGAGCTCTCAGAAATTAAAATAAAATCCCATGTGGACACTCACTGGGATTGAGATCGGGTTAGACTGACGTGTTGTGTACATATGGCACAAACATCTTATTTTAGGAAGGAATTGTGTTGGGAACGACATTGTTTTGGAATAATCAATTGTTAATTATTTTGAGTTTACTGAAAACTCAAGAATTTCATCAGTTTACAAACAACTGTATGTTTTCACATTCTGCATTTATTTACTGTGATTTGAATAGTAATCATAGTTTAGTTTATGCTGCCCACCTGAGGTTTTCTCCTCCTTCTGCAACTTCATGCTGTAATCCTTCCTTCAGCCCAGCTACATAATCCTTCAGATGAGACAGCTCAAGCACTCTCCAGAGCTCCTCATTGCTGAATTTGTCAAATGGATCCAAGTTCATCCTCAGTGACCCAGAGAACAAGACTGGATCCTGCGCTCCAGAAGCAGATAGGTTAGTGTACTTAGCAGAAAAGATGACCTTGCTTTGTATTTGTTTTTGTCTTTGATGTTTACCTGTGGGATGATTGTGAGTCTGTTTCTTAGATCATGCAGTCCAATTTTAGCGATATCTACATCATCAATGAGGATATGTCCATCAGCTGCTTCAATTATGCGAAACAGGCAGTTTGTCAGGCTTGATTTTCCAGCTCCAGTGCGGCCCACTATACCAATCTGAAGGTAATGAAAGAAAACTTAAATTTAGCATAAAATTGAGATCCTAAATATTATAATTGATTTTTTTGCATAACCCATCTTTTAGAAGACACAAACAGTTGGAATAGCATGAATGAATGCATTAACGCTACGTTTACTGTGTTATTTAAAGCCAGGGAATGTCTCAATCTAAAGTTGTGGGTCTCCTGGAAAGCGTTCTCAAACTCCAGATCTGAAGGACAGAGAATCCTGACACAATCTGGTGTGTTAATAATGTGGCTTTTAAGTAGTTAAACTAATTAAAAACTATAGTTTTGTATGATTTTACATTTTTATTTAGTTCAATTCGCATGTTATTTCCCTTTTAATAATAACCAGTTGCCCTTCTGGTGATCAAATTCAGATTGCCAAAAAATGAGTTGACCTTAATATAACCCTGCTGGTATAAAATGAACACATGCACACATATATTAATTCAAAACCCCTTTTTTTGTTTTGAATGATAGAAGGTTGTTTTATATGATTTATAAACAGTGACACACACCTACATTAAAAGAAAATCTCCCACACACAAACCTTCTCAGTGCTGCCAATATCACAGGAAATCCCTTTCAGGACCAGGTCCAGCTCAGGTCTGTATCGGACCTTGTAGTCTACAAACTGCAGCCTTCCTGCTTCAGGCCACTTCTCTGAAGGCCGTTGCTGAGTCACCCAGGGAGCCTGAAGAAGAACAAGCTCATCAGTGACATTATTAAGTTAGGCTGATAATGTTCAGAATGTATCCGTGAAATATATCTGGTAGAACTATCCAAATGTAAAATATACAGGCATATATACCATCATTGTAATACGGACATAACAATATTGCATACCAGTGTATGATCCTAATGGCAGTGGAAGACATGATGCCGTGAGAATATCGTAATTTCCAATTTGCCTTACTACGCAGATCAACCAGTTGTATACACAATTTGATAAGCACACAATATAGGCGGCCACAGATAGGGTGGACTTGTCAATAAACACTGCTAGTGCTGAGTGTTAAAGCTCCAACACATGCTCACCACTCTAAAATGTCGACTCAGCTGTTATATCAAACAGGCTGGATGCTTTCAAGTGAAAGGCATTTCTTACAGTCTTGTTAATTTGGCTAATATATATCTGAGCACTTGGAGGCGACCTGATTGTTTAAAAGGACAAAAAACTAAAAGAATGGGACACTGAATAATTCAACACAGGTTCTTGTTTGATTAGTGCGTCTAGTGTGCCTGATGCAAATCTGAGTTAATAAAGTCAGTTGAACAATTAGCGTACAATCCTACATAATCCTTTTAGCAACACAAAGCTGTCCTAGTACATGTAGGCAACAAGCCGGTTTCTCCAAATGTTATGCCAAAAATCCTATGACAGGATATATGAAAAAGAAGAAAAAAAGAAAAACTATATATATATATATATATATATACAGTGATTTTACAGTAGAATACTGTGAATTTCACTGAGCAGGGGCATGTGAAAACAGCTCACATACTTTAAAAAAACACCACAGCGATTGATCCTTAAATAATTTCTCTATTTCCTCGCACTGTGATCAAAGTAACATATGTCTTCTATATGCCATACAAATGTCAACATAGGAGACAGTGAGACAGCAGATTTGTAGTGGAGAAATAATGAAAGACAACATACCTCATTCTCAAGCTCAGAGTATTCACTGACTCTCTCCACAGCTACAATATTAGTCTCCAGTTCTGAGGTCATCCTTACCAGCCAGTTGAGGGTCTGAGTTACCTGGAAGCCCAAACAAGAACTAGAAATGTAACTGTTTTTGCTGGTTTTGTTAACATAACATTACTACTGTTATTTATGTGCTATTTGTCCTAAAATACAGTGAAGGAGATTTAGTGACTCACATTAAGGGCATATGATATGGACAGACCAACCAGGCCACTATCAAGGGAGTTCCTGGATATTACAGCAAAAAGAGCAGCAAAAAACACCACAAGGTTTCCCAGAAACTCCAGGCGGATAGCCAGCCATCTGTCGAGTAAACAAACATCATATACTGAAACCGACAAATATACATTTTGAAAAGGTGCTCCATCAAAATCTGCCATCACCTAGTACTTTGAAAATATTATTTTGAAGGTCTCCTTCCATTACTGACCTGTTTGACACGATCCACGGATAGACACTTTTCAGGTTTTCATCAATAGTTACTTCATTGTGTTTCAGGAAGCGCTCCTGATGTCTGTAAGCTCTTATTACAGACAGACCTGAGACAGTCTCACCAAAGTGAGAGTATATAGGCGAGCGAGAAACTGAGTCCAGGCGGCGCAGCTGTCGTGAAGTTGCTACATAGAATCGCTGGTAGTGAAGAGAAAACAAAAAATGTATAACAGTTGGTTTTGGACTGATAATTATAGAAAAAGCTTTATAAAACCAAGACACTTTTCATCACACTTCCCCCAGGAGAGATTGTTTCTTTGACAAGATACACTTTTGCAATAAATATTATTTATGTAGTGTGGAAGGGGGGGAACTTTACTGCATGTCTGTGGGTAATATGTATGTATTTTTTGGCTACCAGTTGCCAGTAGCCTCTGCAGGCCTGTCTATTTTTTCCTGGCCAAATGGGTCAAAATGGTGGCCCATTTTGGAGATGTACAAAGGAAACGTAGACAGCAGATGAGGATGAGATGGATAGTGGTTGAGGGTGGAAATGCAATGGTGTCCACTTGGAATGGTGTCCTCTGTTGAACTGAGCTCCAGAAAATAACCTGCTCCAGACTCTGCCCTGAAATGTTAGGATTTTTAATGATGGCCATTTGCCTTTCTTTCTTTTTACTGGACAGTTTTTAGGACAATATATTGGCATGTTTTATGTCATTATTTTTAAAATGCTAATGTACCCAAATGTAGTAGCAGTGCACCTTACTAACAATTAGTCGTAGATAGTCTGGAGACATTTTATAGAATAGCTTAATTGTTAATGAGCTTCCACGAGTTGATTTTCTTCAAATGTTTGACACAGCAAATATATTGGTGTGATTACAGCAATGTTAATCATACCAATCATAATCATCTCCAGCTGGTTTGGTCCAAGACTTGATCTCATCTTCCTCAGTTTGATGCCAGTTACATGCTTCAAAACAGTTGGCACCATTGTCATCTCTCTTCATTAATTTGCTAAACTAAATTTATCGTGTACAGGCGAAAAGGTAATTGTTTTCATAATTTCAGAGCAGAATGTTTTCATCAACCATTTTACAGTTTATAACACAACAGAACCCTGTGAAATATTGGGTGCTATTCCTAAATCTTAACCAACTTTAAACTTTTGGGGAGCCCTGGAGTTATGAATCGGCTGAAAACCTGGCACCAGTTTAGTTACTGTACACGACTATTCAGTTTTTAAAAAAATATTAAATAATGCAGGAGAAAGGTATTTACTTTTTGACAGAAGTGTTAAGGCTTAATATATCACCAATTTAATGTTTTTAATATATTTTAGAAAAGATGCTTGTAAGCAGATATTTTACACAAAAGCATAAAAGACTGTGAAGGTTTTCTGCTAATTCTGTTTCTTTATAATTTTGTTGATTTAAAAGCAAGGTAGAAGCACTTTAACATCTGTGCCTCAGCTCTGAATGATCCATGACAAGCTGAATTAAAGTGGAAATTTGTCCTGGGGTCTGACAATTTAAACGTTTTAGAAGTGAAGAGACCAATTTCTCCCGGCTAAAGAGCGGAGGACCCATCTGCCTTATACAGATGGGAATAATGGAAGAACGTACAGGTGCTTCCATTACTGAAACAAAACCAAACTTAAGTCAACTCAGGCTGCATGCTATTTCACCATGCAGCTTTCGTTCTATAAATCTAACTACACACAAATAGAGTGAATAGGGATAAGCTTGATCCTGAACTCTGCTTTGTGTTCACAAAGGAAGTTAGATGAGGTAAATAAAAGTGCCTGTTAGCATTTTTTGTGTATTAGTACTAACATAGGGTGAAACTAAGACAGGAGAGTCACTTAGTGTACCAGATTTTAACAAATTCTTAGAATATTATTGTTTTGTGGCACTCTATCATTTATTCTTTTCCATATTGTTTCACTCTGTCTGTGTTTGGGTTTACTCACCTGCACAAAAAAGTAAATCACAGCCAGAGGAATGATGATGATGGTGAAGTACGGAGTTGCCAGACAGATGACAAACAGTGTCCCCAGTACGCCTAGTAGACACAAGATCCAGGAGCGGAACGATTGAGGGATGGCTTCATCTACTGTGAATATGTCCTACAGGAAGAATGTAAGATAACTTACTAACGTTAATCTTTAATTAGTTACTTATAATGACTGAGTGCAGGCTAAAACAGTAAAATCTCAAAGGAGATTTAGAAGGGTGAATAAATACAGCAATGATAAAAAATACATAAATAGAGACCCACCTTGGCAAATCGGTTGACGACTCTTCCAATTGGTGTTGTGTCAAAGAAAAGCATAGGGACTCTGAGAATGTTGTTTAGCAGTCTCGAATGCAGAATCCGAGACGCGTTAACTGAGGCATTGGCTAGGAGAAGTGTGCCAATGAACACTAAAATACCTGTAACATAAGCAGTTATATATGGTGAATGTCCCATGTGAATGTGAATGGCTATCTCCAGCAGTCATCGAGTGAGATGTGGGGTTACACCATGGGCAAGTAGCCAGACTTTAACAGGACAAACAGAACAAACAACCATTCTGCCCAAAATCACACCTAAGATAAACTCAGACTGACTTATTAACCTAATATTTATGTTTTTGGACTGGCCGCAAAAATACATTAAATGTTAAAAAGCTTTAACGTAGGATGTCATTTACCACCTTTGCGTAGCTAAGTTTTCAACCACAATACCAGCGCAGTGTTCTCCTTTGTCTTTTCCAACAGTAGATCAACAATTTTCCCATTAAAGAGAAGCTGTAAAGGTTTAAAATTGTATAGCAATTTTTTCCATTGCCTGAAATGACTTGGAGGCTGAACACATTTCAGACACTGCTGTTTCAACAAAGAAAATTAAACAATAAGACACATAATATAACAATAAAAGAGAAAACCATTAACTCAAGGTTAAACATCATTAAGCAGAAAAGTCTTATTTAAGTGCAAACTGATGCACAGAATAAAAAAAAAAAATGTATTTCCCTTTTCAGATCCTGTCACTCTTGGACAGAAAATGTATACTTTTGAATGTACACCTCACAAAAGAATTTTGAGTCACTTTCAGTGCTATCTCAAATCATTAGAGATTAAACACTTGCAACACTTCAGAAAACCATGAATATTACATGATTTCTACAACCCCCACAAAACCTGGAATATTCAACTTAACTGCTATGTCATAACCATAGCCCAAGTTACAACTTGTCAGCCCAGGTGACTACATAAATGAGAAAAGTTTATACTTTCTCTGCTGCAAAGCACAGATTAGATTAGATTAGATTAGATTAGTCCAGATCAGAACAATACTTTGGTCATGTTATTGTGACCCTGAACAAATTTCTTCAGTGTCTCAACTCTGAAAACCTCAGATATTGTAGTGTAAGCAAACCAAATGACTTAAATCTGAAAATTATAAAATAAAAGGGCAGTTACCTTGAGCCAGTCCAAGAGCACCAAACACTCCTACTCTGGTGTCCCTCTTCTGGGAAGGGTATGTGATGTTATAGTAATCTGCTGCATCATTTGTCCAGTCACTCAGCCACAAGTTTTGACCAATGAATGCAACATTCTGGATGAAGTAAATGAAGAAGATCCAAAACGTATATCCCCATCCCATGGCTCTCAGGTACTGGAGATACACTGAGAATTTTACCTGGATGTTAATGAGAGAGCACACTAAGAAGACAGGCTCTACAGTTTCATCTATTGGTTTACTTCAGTTGTTATATGAGGTAGACCCAAAATGTATACCTGCCCCGTTTCCATAGTCTCCTTCTCTATTAGCCTTTGACCTTTCTTTGTCTCACCAACATCTTCAGTTGGTTTTAAAGTGCTGTTTTTTCTTAATCTGAAACTGAATAAAAGACAACAGTAAAAAAAAACAAAAAAACATGAGTACAAGAATATATCTTGAATGGGAAGTATCAAGAAAAACAATGTAGATGTACAACAGCAGTTGAAATATCGTGGCACACCCTAACTATGTTTTTTTTTTTTTTTTTTTTTTTGCATCATTTGTTATTTAAGACAACAATGTGATCAAACCTGGACCCAGTTCCTCTTTGGCTGCGACGGATGCTGTTTTCTCTTTTCAGTGTGACAGAAACAGCGTCGTCTGGAGGAGAGTCTGCCTGAGTGTCATCTCTCTCAGGGATGGTTTCTAAGTCTGCTATATCTTCGTAACCATCTGCAAAGGCATTGATAAAAAACCATCCAGGTGATTACAGAGTATAGGATGCTCAGTGTAAGGATCCAACACAGACATACTGTAATAATGTAGCCTTTTATAGCCATGATGATTGTAAGGGAATGATATAATTACCTTCCTTTGAATCTGTCTGATTACTTTGCTCTTTGGCATATGTGTCCAAAAACTCTGAAAAAGCCCCTTTACTGGCACGAAGGCTCTGGTAGGAACCAACCTCGGAAACCTGTCCGTTTACTAAAACTACTACCTCATCTACGTAAGGCAGGAAGCTAATTCCATGAGTCACCAGAACACGAGTCTGCAGAGAAAAAAGCACATTCAATAATAAATGCATATTTTCTATCTTGGTTTTTTTGCCTTTATTGATACAAAATGATAGTAAACATCAGAGGTAACAATAGTATTACATAAAGCCTAATTTAAATAAATTTTCATCTAATGGGATTTTTTAAATATAGTTCAGCTACTAAGAAACAGTGAATTACCTATGGCTCCTGTCTTTATTTTTGGGAATTCTCATAATTGCAGCAAGTATCATAAATTCAAATCAAATAAATTGGATTTTTATTTAACAGGAAAAGGCAATGTCAACAACAGAGTCTGTGTAAGATGTGATGGATGCACCCATCATGTTTATTATCTGCAAATGTCTTTGGGTGTTTGTGTAGACTGGGTTTGTTTCACTTTCAGTTTTAGTGTTGTAGGCACTAGAGCAGGACAAGTACAAACCTTGTTTTGCAGAATTCCTTTGGGTCCAATAACTTTATCAAATAGATGCTTTCCAACATGTGAGTCCACAGCAGACAGGGGGTCATCTAACAGTAAAATATCAGCCTGACTGTAAGCTGCTCTGGCCAAGCTGACACGCTGTTTCTGACCTCCTGAGAGATTGATACCCTAAGAACAAAAACGAGAGCACACACTTAATAATATGAGGTTTCATAACCCTACAAGGTTTTTATTTGACCTCACAGCCATATAACATTTGGTCAAAACTCACATTGTGAGCATACCTACATGTCTGAATCAAAATCTAACTACATGAACCTACCTTTTCTCCAATCTCAGTGAGCTCTCCTGCAGACAGCAACTTGAGGTCAGGGCCCAGAGCACATGCCTCCAGTACATCTTCGAACCTTTGCTCTTCGTAGGGAGAGCCGAACAAGATGTTATCCCGCAGAGTGGCATTTTGGATCCAGGCTTGCTGTGGTACAAAAGCAAGAGAGCCCTGGTGGAAATACAAAAAGCACATAAGGTGCAAGTCTCATGTAGCCACACTCTTACTTTCAGATTGAGTGCCACTTATTTTGCATTAAGATTGGATTGTTTCCAGTAATAAGCAGCTCCAATGATTAAACAGGAGCTTTCATGCTTCCTTGAACAAGCATGAAAGCTTGTTCAAGCTTTCATGTTCAAGCTTTCATGCTTGATCTATGGGTCCATAGATGTATGGGCTATGCAAAACATGTTCATTAAATGTTTTGGAATACAAAACCATTCTCAGATTATGAGATCTACCCTGCACTTTTGCTGGTTTAGTGCCTCTTGTCACTTGAAATCCAAATAAACATCTGCTGACTGTGCCCCCTGGCTCAATATTTATACTTGCACTTCTTGCAGATGAGATTCGTTTCAAACATGAATGGTATATCAACAACAAAACACAGTAGCAATACTACAGCGCACACAGCTCTAAATTCTGCCGACCTCAAGCTGGAAGTAGAAATATGTGCAAAAAGTGAATCAGAGAATATTAAAACACACATTCCAATTTTCTGAAAATGTTACAATGTCAATGACAGACGTTTCTAAGAAAATGAAATGGTTAAGGTGCTGTATTCATACACCGGTTATATGAACGTGCCATTTAATAGCTATTTAGTACGTCTTTCAAGGACGTCTTTTTTGTGATGTTGCCTCTTAGCAGAATATTATATATTTTAGATTACAGTACTTGTAGAGTACTTTTTTTTAAATTTGGTATGAGTTTTTAAAATTATATTACACAACTTTGTCCTCAAACACAATGATATGATTTTTAGAACAACAGAACAGCTACTAGAAAGTTTTGAGTAAACTTGACAATGGACATTATGAATCAATGTGAATCTTTGTCTTTTCTTCAACTATGTCACAATGTTTTTATTGATTCAAGAAAGCTTGTTATATCATCCCTATTGCATTTATATAAACGTTTTTCAACAAAATGATTATGAGTCATTATTAAGTGCAACTGTGCTCCCCCTATGCAAATCCTTTGAATAAATATCAAATAGATAATAGAAAAAAGGTAAAAACAAAATATCATTAATTACTGAAATATTTAGAATTTTCTCTACAGGTTTCTCAAAACCAGTTTTTCTGAGCAGAAAAATAACCAATACTTCATTGGACCACCCAATGATTCAAACTTGAATCTTTTCATAAGGGATTAAAAATATGCTTAAGAAAAAAGAAGATATCATTAAGCATACTAATGCAATTCAATAAACATTAATCAAGCCTTTAATCAAGCAGTACCTGAATGTTGATGAAGCCTTTGGTGCTGTGCATCTCCCCTAGGAGGGCTGACATGAGTGATGATTTCCCTGAGCCCACAGCTCCCACTACAGCTACCAGCCGACCAGGTTTGATATCCAACGACACACTGGGAAACAGACACAAATCATATTGTATATCCTCCTAATTATATTAAGATTAAAAGGGAATTTTGTGGCCAAATACTGCGATACATATATGACAAAATTGTAAGAATTTCACCATAATGAATATTGTTACATTTTGAGGAAAAATGCAAATCTTTGCAAGCCTGAGAACAGCATCCCAACTGTGAAGTTTATGAATACGTGGATTTATACTATCTCATGTTTATTTTGTTTGTTTTTATTCTGCAGTAGCAACTGGTGACTTTACAAAATAGATCAAATTATGAATAAATAACTCAAGAAAACGACTAGGAAGTTTAAAGCTTGGAGCAAATGAGTACAATGATTCTAGACATACAGGAAAATTATTAAGGCTAAAAAACAATAATGTTTTTAAGTGGCCATCACAAAGATATGATCTTGATCCCACACACAGATAGTGGGATTAGCTTAAAGTGTCTGTGAGAAAAATGGCCCACAAATGAATAAACTACATTTTTGTTTTCAGGAGAAATGGGCAAAATAAACTATATTGAGAAGGTTGAAACAAGTCCTACAGTTTAAAAACTAATCCTACTAAATACTAAGGAGGCATGTAAACTTTGGATTTCAAGAAAGTAAAAGAAATAAAAAACTTCTTCAATGTTCTGTTGTTATTCTGGCACATAGTAAATAGGGAAAAAAACAGCAATCCTAACTTTAAGAAAACAGCAAAAGTTTAGTATGATTTAACTGTGCCCAGGAATTCTTGAATAATAAACAAAGCAAACATACTTTTTCAATAGAGGCTCAGAGTCTCTTTCCCATGCAAAGGACCCATCGGATATGCTGATAGCAGAATCTAAAAGAAAAACAAATAATGCAGATAAAAAAAACAGTAAATCTGACAGATTTGATCAACATGTCACTTCTCAGGATAGAAAAAAAACACAGACTTACTAAAACTAGGGTCATGACGCACGATGTCACTGTCAAGATCATCTCCTCCCAGAAACTTCTCCAGTCTCTTTTTAGACACCATTGTCTGATGTGTGAAATTAACAGGTAGTTAGAGTATTTTTACAGCTCTGATTTGTGTCCAAGTAGCAATTACAGCGATCTATCTACCTGTACAATGGAAGCAATAAGCATCGGAAGCATGGCCAGCGGAAATCGAAGGATGTTGAACAGAGAGATTGAAGTGAAGGCTTTCTCAGCAGTTAATATGTTGTTTGAGCTTACACCAACAAACACAGCAAATGTGGCCAGAGAAACCTGTCCATAAACAAAGCACAGGCTGGGTTAGCATCAAGGACCCTTGCAGGTTTTTAGTTTCACTTTGAAAACATCTAACATGACTCACCAAAGCAGGGGCACAGGTGAAGATGAAAGTGGAGACGGATGTGAGATAGGCAAACTTCCTCATCACCTTCAGTTCGTCTCCTCTGATATCTTCAACTTGAGTCTGGAAGGAAGGCTCCCACGCAAACAGCTTTAGAATCTGGTGAGAGATGGTGGACAAGGACAAGGTGAAAAGTGTTGCGGAGAACTTGAGACATGAACAAAGTATACCACAGGATATAAATATGACAAAGAGAGTTCAACTGTCTCCAAACAGTAACAGACAAAATAAATTACCTTGATTCCATTGAGCATTTCAGTCATTGTCTTCATTCTCTTGTCTTTGAACTTCATGTTTTCTATCTGAAAAGCAGATATAATATACTTCATTTTTTATCCTTGTGTTAAACATAAAATAACAAAATAGATATCAATATTAATAAGCAATCCAAAGGGGTTGGTAAACATTTATACCTTTAAGCACAAGCATTTCTAAAATGAATACAAGGGTTGATGATCTGAGACTAAAGAGCATGACTAAGATAGGAAACCTTTAGCCTTTTGTCATGTCTAAGTCACAACGTAGTAGAAAAAGATAAGGTTTTATGATGCTATACTGATTTTGATAATCACAGAATGTCAACAAGTCACAAAAGGCAATGTTTACCCTGGAGCATGATGGTAAAAAATTAGTTCAAACACGTGACTTTATAGGTCCACACACAAGAAAGTGTACTGAAGAAAGCTAGTTGGAGATAAAACTGCTAATTTTTTTTTGCTTCATGACTGGCTTAACAATAAGAATGTGAGTGGTGTGTATGGAGTCTTGAAGAAATGACTGACTATGGCTTGGAAATCTACGAAAAACTCAAAAATTCTTGGACTTTGCCTCACTCTTTACTCAAGGCTGCAATTATCTCTGTTGTTAGCTCATCTTCTCCCAACACACTTCCTCTCAACTTTCCATCAAGATGCGTGAGTACTGCACTATCTGAACAGAGTGTAAATATATTTATGTTGTGTGTAAATAAGTAGTATAAATATACATACAATGAAGCTACAAAACTAATTTTCTTTTACCAATGACCTTTTTGTAGCTTACTGGAAGACATAATAATCAAAAATAACTAAAGGCTTGAAAATTTTCACACTCTCAGTACTACGTCTTAAAACAAATCACATTAATAAATGTACATCTTAAAAATATTCTAATTTGAGATGAACTTGCTGCATGTTGAGTTTGGTTGAGTGTGGAAACATTCTCTTTTTATCCCATTTGCTCACCTGGAAATTTCTGGCTTTGTTTGCTAAAAATCCATTAATTGGCACCATTAGCACCATTACCAGCAGCCCAGCTAGTGTTGAAGGTCCCAACTCCAACCACAAGAAAACGATGGACACAATGATCTGTAGGGGGCAGGACCACAGCAGGTGGATGAAGTTGGTCACGTCGTTGAAGCGCTGGGCGTCTGCTGACATGAGGTTCACAGTTTCTCCGACTGTTGACTCTTTGCGGTTGTCATTAGACATCACCAACGCCTTTGAAAGAAGAGAGCGAAAGGAAAGATGGAAAAAAAAAAATTGTTTCACTTTATGAACACAAAAATTTAAGTATAGCACGCAGAACATTTATTTGTGCTAAAAGAAAAGCAACAGCTTAAATAATGCGACATATTTATTGCTACAGTTTTGATAACTATGTATGCCATATATTTGCTGTTTTTTATACACAGACGTCAACAAATTTTCAGAATTAAGACCTGCTGGGTAAGTAGCAGTAGTTTTTAAAGGGACAGTATTATGTTTTTTACAGCCACATAGCATCATTTTATAGCACAGTCAAGTAACTATGTTACCTTCAGTTGTATATATAAATACCAAATCTGAATTAAAAGAAATTTTACTTTGTAATTTAACACCTTGAAATTGAGTGTCTAACTCTTTAAGAAACTCTTGCACTTTCTAGCACTCCGCCTTCAGGCAGTTATCACAACATTACTCTTCTATTAACCCTTCAACAACGTTTTTAATGAAGCAACACTCCAAGTATGTTTTCGATGAGACAATAAACTTAAAAAATAATAATAATAAGTATATAATACTGTCCCTTTAAGTAAACGTTCTGCTGAAAATGATATCCTTTGCCCATTTGGCTCTCTGTATCATAGCTAAAAATTTAACAAGCTGGCTGGTCAATTAGTTATGCTATCTGCTCTGGTGGCCACCCTGTAGTCAGCTGTTAAACAGACACACAGTCATATCGTAACAACTATTCTTTAAAAACCAATAAATCTGTCTCTAAGTAAGGCAAAATTTGTATTTCTTTGGCCAGCTGACTGACAGAGAACAGGATCATGGGAGAGGTGGGTTAGAGTATTACTCTATGGTCCCTCTACCTGGAAAAAACTCAGATGCTTCTGTATCTTCTTTGCAATCTCATCAATAGAACTATAAACTTCATAATAAATTTTTTATTTTATTTGCAGTTTTGAACTTCTGTTATCCAGCCCCTATCAAGCTGTCATTTTGACTGTTACCTTCTTGTACACGGCAGCCATGAGGGCAGTTCGAACTTTCATCCCCAGAACAAAGCATCGCTGGAAATACTGCTGCAAGAACAACGATTGTAGAATAGCCACCACCAGCAGCAGCACAGCGTACAAATATCCTTCCCAGGCATAGCTGGATTTGTCCTGAGTGAAGGAGATCATCAACCTGAGTAAAAGAATAAAAGATTAAGCATCATGATGATCATGTGACACTCATAATCCTGCCTGCCAGGCATAGGATTGCCTAAGACTGTTTTCCTTTCTTACAAATTAGTTTCTGTTTACTTTCTTCTCAAGCTGTCCTGTTATCAGTGGATGTCTCAACTAATCAATGAGGAGTAAACAGTTAAACTATGCAGGTTTAGACATTTACAAGGTCAGACTAGAGCACTGGAACAACTTTGAAGTCAAAAAATGTAAAACCTATTTGTATGAGACTTTTGATAGATTTAATCTAAAAAAAGTTTTTAAATCTGGTAAAGTCAAACTAGTGTTAATCGTGTTAGGACCTACATAGAAACCTACATCGCAATCAACCTGTTATTTCCACTTACTTCAGGAGTTGAGGACTGGCAAAAGCCAGAAGATCCTGCAGAAGTTTGAAGAAGGCAGATTCAATCAGGAGCCATTTAAATGTCTTGTAGATGGTGGTAACCAGCCATGAATTTGGATAATTTGTGTCCTCCTTCTTTTTCTTCTTCTTCTTATTTTCATCTTCTTTCTTTCCTTTTTCCTCCTGATTTAAAATATGTAAGCATATTCTTTAGGAACACAACAGCATATGGGGACCACCTGGAACAGAATCGGTGTTGTTGTCGAAAATACAATTATTATTGGGGATTAAAAATCTGGACAGGGTGTTTGGTGTATTTAAAGGTTCTCACCATCATCAGTAAATCCTGATTCACACCTTTCCCCAGACCGTTGCTTTGAGAAGGTGCTTCCATAGATTTGCCTCGATTTTTGATCAGTTTATCCTTCAACTCTTTTTGAAATCGGATCCGAGCTTCACCCAACTCAAACTGCATGTGATGATTGAAACGCTGGCTGATGTAAGAGGTGCTGTCCACCTCGTTCAGCTCCCACAGGTCCTCCTGAACCAGAGGCTTTTTGTAGCCTTTCACCACCATGCTGGAAAAGAAAGAAGAAACCTTAGATTGCTGCAGAAGAAGTAGCATTATTTAATTTTCCCTTTTAGGGGGATTAAACTTATACAGACTGACTGTACAAGTTCAGTCTATTTACGATTTCATTCATTCATTCATTCGGCCATTCAAGCTCTTCTTTCTACAATGGGGTTGAATTCACCTGTTGATCCAGTTAAAAGTGATTCTGCTCAAAAATGGTGCACCAGCCTCTGGATTCTACAATACAAAGAACATAAAACAAAGACATGGATGTATGTTAAGGTTGTTAGGGGGAAACAAACAAACAAACAAATAAAAAAATAAATAAGGATGGAGTTATTTAATATATAGTTACTACAAATATACATATAAAGAAACTATTAACATAAAAGTTTCATACAATCTGAATTTGCTTTTTCCTTTGATATCAATTGGATTCATGTCAGGTGATCAACTGGGTGGCTAACAGCTTTAAATTATTTTTATGAAACCAAAAGAGAGTTGTCTGCACTGTTTGGGATCATTTTCTTGCTGAAAAATCTAACCTTGTTTCATTTTCGGATTCTAACTAAAAATCACTCATTAAATTTCTCCATCTTTCCTGAAAGTAAATGTGCAAACACATATTCTAAAAGATGGTGCCACACTACAATAAGCAATAATATGTTAAGCAACAGTCTCCCAGGATTTCACTGGTTTGTCAAATGTTGTGCCGCAAACTTTAAATGAGCTTCAGCATGCTTTTTCTTCAGCAGTGAAGTCTTATGTAGTTTTCACTGATAAGAGAATGATGTTTCTTTGCGTTAGATTTCTGGAATTTGTTGCATCTTCCTTGTTGATGTGTTCAGAACTTATTCCCAGTTCCGTTGCATTTCACACATAAGTCACCCATTTGCTTTGTTTTAACTTCTTCGTGTATAGAATATGACTGTAATTACTGGTGTGAATTTCATAACACTATATTCATTAGGTAGACATTTACTAATAAACATCTTTGTAACATCTTCCCCAATGTGCTGTAGTGTTTCCATTTCTAAGCAAAAGAAAAACAAAATTCACCTTTTTCACAAGTTCCTTTGTCTCTGGAGATATGTCAGCCAAAGCAGAGAGAATGAGTGCTATCACCTCCAGACCAAAGGAAATGTAGAAAAGAGAGAAACGAGGGACATCTCTGACCTCTCCCTGGGTGTAAAGATGTTGAAGGGTAAGAGAGATGTTGTATTTTATATTTAATTTAAATATAAACCCATAGCTAATCTGTGGTTGCTCATACCAGCCTAAGAGCTTCCCGTAGGAGGGTCTGGAAAGGGAAAATGTCACAGAGGACAAGGAGAAGCCAGAAAAGAAAAAGAGAAGCAGAGTCTACTGCTTTTTCTTTTCGTCTCACTCCTTCTTGACACAACAGCAGGATAATCTGAAAGACAAAATATATCAAATCACAAAGTAGACTGTAAAGATTGCTTCAATCTTAAATACTGGAGCAAATATTTGAACCTAAAACCTAAACTTTACCCATGTGACAGCGAAGAGGACTGGGTTTGTGTAGTATACAGCAAAAATTTTCTCTGCTGAGCTGGTTGGACCAAAATCTTCTACTAATGTGACAATCAGGCCTCCAATGGCCGTCAGAAACAAC